>CAUYPK010137753.1:0-19150 GCA_963574355.1 Loris lydekkerianus
CCCCCCCCCCCCACCCCACACCCCCCACCACCCCCCCACCCCCCCCGCCACCCCAACCCCCCCCAACCGACACACACCGCCGGGGCCCATTGATATTACTTCCTAAATTAATAAAGGTATTTTACTTTTTCAAACCCAATATTTTAAATTTCTATTTTTTAAGTTGGATGATTTTGATTTTTTTTAGCAGATTAGGGTGTACACACATTTTTATTACATATTTTGTTTTTATACAGATTGAATAAAAGTTATAAGGGTGCCCTTCACCCAGAGAGTGTACACTGCATCCATTTGTTAAAACTTTGCCTATCCCCCTCCTCCTCCCACCAATTTGATTTTCATTGAGTTTTACTTTCATATATGCCCATAAATGTTGATCAATTAGTTCTATTTTATTACTGAGTACCTGTGGGGTTTTTTTTGTTTGTTTGTTTGTTTGTTTTTTGTTTCGTTCTTGTGATGTTTTACTTACAAGAATGGTCTCCAGTTCTCTCCAGGTTGTCATAAAAGATAGTAGATCACCATTTTTTTTAATGGATAAGTAACTCCATGATATACATACACAATATTTTATTAATTCATTCATGTATTGGAGGGCTGTTTAGTTCTTTTGATTTCAGCGGGCTCCCTTGACTCTGTTCTGTGTGTTTGAGTAATTTAGGAGTCATGCAGAGATTTGGGCAGAGATATTTTCAAGATTTGAGGATACTTCTCTACCCAGCATTCAGCTACTGTGTTCATCCTAAAGTCTTCACTCTGACATCTGAAGACATAAGCCTATTAGTTTTTATCTAATTTGGGGCCTGCCCTCAGGAAGGACGCTATGAAAACTTGTTAAAAATGACTCTCATCTTTTTCTTGTTTTGAATATTAACTCTCTGAAAGTTGCCACCTGTTTTTTTTTATTCTCCTAGGCCCTCAGAAAGTTGAGTGTCCAAATTATTTATTCAGCATGTTTAGTTGCTACGTTTAGGAGAGTGGGTTTGGTAAGAGCTATCTCCTTATTACCGGTGAAATGCCGATTCTTTTCTGACTGAACTGCTTATCATTGTTGTTTTTAGCCCATAAGAAAGTCTACTGGCTGATTTGGGTTTGATACTACTAAGGCCTTTGTTAACTCCCTAGACAGATGTTAATAACTTTTCCTAGTAACTTTTAGCACCCCCCTCCCCCAGCTTTCTTTCTATCCATTCACTTAACTCACAATAGCTCACTAAATTCATTCCTATCAGTTTCATATTTACTCATTCAGGTGATTTTATTTGGAACAATTTCCAGGAGTTCTCTGCCTTAAAATCCTGTTTTTACTAACTCCTACATGGGTTTAAATCAGTATTGAACTTCCCCTCCAAAAGCTTTCCTTGCAATTTTTTGTGTTTGGTCTGTCATTTGTCTAATTATTTCTATGAGCAGAATTTCCTCTCCCTTATTGATTTAATTCACTAATTAATTTACCAATTGTATCCAATTCTTCTTCTGTCCTTTACCACCAGGCCCCTACTCCACTCCAAAAAACAGCTTATATAAAACTTTTTCTAAATTTTCAAAAGTAATTAAAAACTCAATCTATCCAAGTACTCTAATTTACTGCACACTTAACAAAGATCTCTTGCAAGTTCCACCAATATATTTCAGGTAATATTCTATATTTAATGTTTCTAGGTTTTATAAATTAAGAACATTTACAGAGCATGCCCACTATGAATCTCCAACTTAGTAGTTACATACGACATAAAATTTACAGAATAAATAAATGACTGTATACTTTAGGAAAACATACTAAATGCAGTAATACTTGTATTATCTAGTATGCATCTTCTATGATTTTATGCTTTCTAAGACATTTCCTTGACCTTGTCAGACCACAAACACGAAAGTGAATGGCCATGAGTTTTGATGGTGGCTACAGAGACATTTTGAAGGAGAACAAAACAGGGAGGAGTTCAGGCAGGAAAAGTGGAGAAGGTCTACTGAAGTGTCTCTCAAGACTAATGTGTGATAAAAATTCAACTGTGCAAAGAAAGATCAGTGTGTGTGGCCTGGAGAGAGGGTTAAGGGGAACCAGACATTGATAATCACTTGTGGTTCTGAATTTTGTAAGAACTTTGTTTTAATACCTGAGTGTATGGATTTCAGGGAGGGAGACAGACAGAAGGAGAATTTATTACATGAGCTGATCTTGAGGACGTGTAGGAGACAGATCATAACAGGATTGGCAGACTAACAGAAGAAATTTAGATTTTATTTGAAATACAATGGTAAGTCTTTGCATGACCTTAAGTTGGGCAATGGTACGATGTGATTTCCATTTCTGAAGAAAGATCTGACTTCTGAATGGAGAATGAATGGACAAAAGAAAAGACTCTAAAATGATACCTGAGCAAGTTAGTGTCTGCAGTTTCCGTTATGCCTGTTGGCTGTGTCCATCCACGTAGCCTACACCACAGAGTCATACTCACGGCCCCCATCCTTTAGCCAGTGAGTGCAAATTTCTTAAATTAAGCTTTAGTCTCAGGGAACTGGGTAAGCACAGTAATGCTGGCTATAAACTAACAGGTGGCTGGGCTTCTCCCTAAATGCCCCTCTAGATGAAACTCTTTGTTGAGAATCAAAAGTCACACTATTCTTTAAAACATGCTATTTTCCATAGCATGAATGTGAAACAGTCCTGGAGAATTTGATTTAGTTTTAAATATGCGTAATAGTTGCCAATGCTTTACAATTGTAACGTGTTAAATAAATAATAAAACCCCGTTGAAGTTTGACGTGTCTTTTCCACCCAGAGATGACAAACAATTTGGGGTTTCCCTTCTTAGTCTCTGAATTTTCTTTTATAGCTTTAAACTCCGCTCCTGAGTGTTGTTGTTAAGAAGAAGAGTATTTTATTCTGACACCTCTGATATCCTTTGCATTTTCTACAAATGAGGGAAAGGAAGGCACTGTGTGAAGGGATTTGATTTGTGACACAATAGCTACTTTTCCTCAGGTAATGTGGAGAGCATGGAACAGATTTACATCAAGTGCGTGCTCTTCTGAAGGGAGAAATAAGCATTTGGATTCGAAATATGTCGGGCAACTATTTTTACGAAGAGAAAGTCATTTTGTTCAGATGTGATTTTAGTTCCAACTAACAAAGGCCCCTTCTAAGCATTCGTTTCCTGCTTCTGGATATCTTGTTGGTTCAGCTTTAAATCTTCCACGTTGTCCCCTCTTCCCCAAGAGGTAGATGTCAGTCAATGTCGGCTCTGCTGTTAAGTTTTACAGCCGGTAGAATCTGTTTCATGGCCATTTGGCAATGCAGATAGATTCAGAACAGAGAAATGTATTTGGTCATGCAACACGGCTATCTTATACCCTCATTTAATTGATGACCAATCTATTAGCTGAATAATGCAGGCCTCAAAAACAGGTGTTTGCATCCATCCCAGTTATATGTATATATATAAATACACACACACAATTTTTTTTGGGGGGGGGTTATTTCATTTATTTATTATTATTATTATTATTATTTTTAATTTTGGTCTTTCAATGGAATGTTGAAAGATGCTAAAAGGTTAAACCACTGGTGGGCATGGTTAATAAGAAACATTTGAATAGCAAATGGTGGAATAAACCACAAATGCACAGCTTGAGTAGCTCCTTGAGCCCCAGGAGATAGAATAATAGACTCAAGTACAGCTGTATCTCATTTACTAAAACACATGTTACCTTTCTTTCTCTCAAATAAGAGGGCTTCTGGTAGCACAACTATGACAACAGCCGTAGAAGACCACTATAAATACAAGGATGGTTCGATGGTCTCACACTCACTGCCCTTCTACTCGTGTTGAGGGTTGTCAAATTCCTTGCACTCCTTCTACACTACCCATGTTCAGACCAGACAATATGTTGAGCAGTTCAGCTACTGGCAATAAAAGAAATCACTTGATCTTTCAGGTCACATGCATAGGTCGCTCTCCGTGGCAATGTACTTTAATACTTCCCTCAAAGCCCGGAGAAATTAGGTTGCATTTGACTGTAGTAAACTAAAAATGCAATTCACATTGCTTTTTCAAAAGGAGGAAATAAAATATTATGTTGATTCCTATAGATGGTATTCTACAGGTAGATTCACCTTTTCAGTTGACTTAATTCATGAAAGTTTCAAACGCCCTTTAATCACATTTTTCTCACTTTAGTCCTCAGTCTTCCTGGTCTAACCTTTGTGCTCCTGGTCTTAAAACCTCAGACCATCAAAACTGGCTGCAGAAATCCCAAGAGGCACATCTGGGTGACAGAGCCTGTCTCTTCCTGTTATTATATATTATCAGTGAGGAACTATTTCAGGGTCCCCAAAGAAAACTTCTTCCATGACACTGGCTCAGATTAAATCAAATCCTCCCTTAGAGACAATGCTCTTGGTGTGGAAAATGCCATGCTCTGGATAATTTAAGCCTGAGTTTTTAAAAAGTCAGAGGACAAGATCTTGATGTTTTCTATAATCGACTTTGAATAATTAAAGCTCATCTTTGAATGGGTTTTAGAAAATCAAAAACAATGTCAATTCTACCCCATCCCTACCTTAAAAATTAGAATGCTTGATGTTGGTGTATCACAGGCAATTATTACTATCCAGAGTTTTCACCAAGCACTGAAAGAATCAGAGAAAGCAAAGCTCCATCTTCCCTGTGACATCTCTGTGGTCTGGTGTCTTTTACTCTATTTGGTAGGGAACATACGGAGTCATCTCGTGCTTTGGAAAATCCTCTTGCCACTAACAGGCTGATAAGGGCCCGGTGTTCTAGTCGCAAGCATGTCAATAATTGTTAACTTTTTTCTAGATCCCTGGGATCAAGCTCTGGCTTTGGTTCTCTTTTCTTGCTTTCACCAACAGGCGCAGTAGTAAAATCCAGGGAACAAAAAGAGACTACACCTGGAAGACAGTTGCTAAAAAAAAAAAAAAAAAAAAAAAAAAAAAGAAAAACATAGCCTATTTCTTTCCAACATAGATCAAGGGAGAACTTGTACCTTATGTATACGATCTGCCTTATGTTGCCAGAATAATAAAACTGTGCAGAATTTGGATCATCACCTGTAACTAATGATAGGTTAAATTGCCCTAGTCACGCTAAACATATAACTCTTACAAACCTGGGACCTTGGAACATGGGGGATCTAGAGTCCCATTGTAATGCTCTCCTGCCTAAGACATCTATTAGTCTGCATGTTAGTACATAGGCAATATAATCTAATTTATACCGACCTACTGTAAGTTGTAAAAGGATATTTTAGGCTGTGAAATACAATATTATATACTAAATTTTTATTTTCCCTGATACATAACGGCTTGTATTTATTTACTTATGTTTTTTTTCCCCCCCTTTGAGACAAAGTCTCACTCCATCACCCAGGCTAGAGTGCTGTGGCCTCAGCCTAGCTCTCAGCAACCTCCAACGTGGGGGTTCAAAGTGATCCTCTTGCCTCAGCCTCCCTAGTAGCTGAGACTACAGCTCCCAGCTGGTCTCCAACTCCTGAGCTCAGGTGATCCTCCCACATCAACCTCCCAGGGGGCTAGGATTACAGGACTGAGTCACTGCTCCCGACCTTATTTACTTACTTTTCAACATTAAGATGCATCCAACTACCCATTTTTCACTTCTGAGCATTCAACATGGCTGATAACATAACATAACATAGATAACACTTATGTTTTTATCAGCTGTTCTAAAACAAGATAGATGAGTAACAAAACTTTCATTATAATTGCTTTTTTTTTGTTAAAAATTCTGAAGTTTAAATATTATATTTAACATTTTCAGTGTCAAGGATAAATGTGTCAGAACAGAGTATAGTACTGAGTTTTCACTTAAACAAAAGTTAAGCTTGAATGTCTGGAAATAAAAGATAATAAGCATTGGAAGAACTGACAAGATTTTTTAAAAGGATGAATAGCGAACAATACATTATTATATCCAAAGCCTTATTTTCTCTATCTGAAAATACCTAGGTAGACTCTGTGGTTCTAATATGCTGTGAGTCAATGACTGCAATCTACTGGATAATATTTGAACCATCATTAATCAGATCAAAGTGGGTCTCCCAAGGCCCCTTGGTCTCCTCTGTGTATAAATATATCGTGTCCGAAATTATTTCTAACACATCATGATTCTTCCTGTTAATAATTTTCCTTTAGAAAATATCTTTTAAATTTTGACAAGTCATAACTACCAAGATATGACTAATCACTAAGTTTATTTTCTTAACATGGCTTGGTTTTTAATAAAGACAAATCAGTCTAAATGAATATTTTCCAAGAGAAAATGAATGTGGTTCTCATGTACAAGCCACACACAGAATTTTAAATTTTCTGGTCACATTAAAATCGGTAACAAACAAGCATTTTTAATTCATTTAATAACCTATTTCATTTACGATAGTTTACATTTCCACATATAATTAAATTTAAAAAAATAGCTAATGGGATAGTTTGCATTTTTTTTTTTTTTGGTCTTGTCTTCAAAACCTGACACAGATTTTACAGATTCAGCAAATCTCAATTCAGCCACATTCGAGAGCAGACTTGGGTGGCCACGCCAGATACCGTACACTGGGGCTTTCACAATACACATTTATTTCTCAGCTTTCTGGAGGCTATAAGTCCAAAATCAAGGTGCCACCATGGTCTTGCTCTAGTGAGGACTATCTTCCTGGTAGGTAGATGGTCACCTTTTCACAGTGTCTTTAAGGAGAGAGAGAGGGATTGGGAGAAGGAGAGGGAGAGGGAAAGGGAGAGGGAGAGGGAGAGGGAGAGAGAGAGAGAGAGAGAGAGAGAGAGAGAAGAAATTCCCCAAAGATACTAAGCCCCACATGAAGGCCCTACCTTTATGAAGTCATTAATTCAAGTCTTCTCCAAAAAGGAAAAACCTATAAATGCCATCATGAGTGGGGTTAGGGCTTCAGCATATAAATTTGGGTAGAACACAAGTGTTCAATGCATAATGCTGTTGCTTTAGTGCTATATCATTATAATTACTCCCCTGAAATATGAGTTTTAGCTGTTCATGACTTTGTTATCCTTTTCCCTTGGCTATTAGGAGTTAAAATTTTTCTTTGCGGTTTTGCTTTTGTTTTTTAATGATGAGTCCTTTTAGCCATACCTGTAACTGCAGAATATATATAATATATATGTGTATATACAAACACACACGTATACATATATAAAGATGGTTTAAGGATTTAAGTAGAAATATGTTTTGTTTTGTTTTTAAGAGTTAATGCTAAATTAAATGAAAATTATTGTACCTGAGAAATAGCACTATCCTCTTTGGTCTACTTATCTTTAGTATTTTTAAAGCAGAAAGAGAGAAATGATCTTAATTAGGAAATATTTTAATTAAGGAGACATAGATCATTTGGGGGAAATTAGCTCACTGGCTTGTGATTTAACTTTCCAAGTACAGATTATTAAGTTGTTTTTTTGTTTGTTTTTGTTTTCTTGAGCTCCTCTGTCTATTAGCAATTTACTTTCTTTGTCTTATAGCAAAGTCTTGGATAATGCTGGTTTAACATTTTGTTTCACATTCTGTTTCATATATACTGATCTAAAACTCTATATTCAATCACAAGTATTACATTATTTGATTCATTTTTTAACTTTCTTTTTGTACTTTAAAAATGATGAATATCCTAATAAATCTGGTAAGATGGATTATTAAAAAATCCTGCAAATGATTGACAGAATAAATTTTCTACCAATCTACCCCTCTCACTCTTCAAGTATATATTCTGAGTTTTTAAAGATATTTTAACTTTGAGAAAACTGAGAAAATAATATTTATTTTAGGTGAAAATCAAACAAATCATTTTTGTTATTTGGATGCCTAGTTCCCCCTGTTTCTAGTCCAGTATTCTCCACTTTATGGAACTGACCGCTCTGATCACTGAAGTCGGATTACCTGTTACTGTTGGCATTGTGTCATTAACTCTATACCCCAAGGCTTGGTGATGTGGACATACACATGAGAAATAATATACAGTCTTCAGGTTTCCCACCACTTAGTGTGAATCACTGTTCACTTGGACCTCCCCACATAGCAAGTGCTAGACTAGAGGTCTCTGCCTGTCTCATGAAATCAGAAGTACCTGAATGCAATTAAATGAGATGAATTTCTTTTTAATAAATAGGTGCTAATACATAGCTGACTTTCTAAGTGGCTTTATCTTTCTCATAAAAATACTTTCAAGAGAAAAAGAGAAGGAGAAAAAGGAAGAAGAGGAAGATAAAGATGGAGAGAAGAGACAAGAAGGAAAGTATTATAATATAAGGAAGGAAATTTAGGTTTTATAATCTGAGTAAATTGTATGGAAGTCTTCCAATCTCTATAGATACAGACTTTTGGTAATTGTGGTGCATTCAGAAAACACTGTGGATAATATCAGAACAGTGGGACTGATTCTTAGACTAACCTAACAGATTATCACTTTCTATTCTTCTGTATATACAAGTGAGAATTTTTGAAAAATGCATAAAATGATAATGTTCTTGAATTTTATGTACATGTACATTGAATTAGCTAATTAACTATCTGAAGAAAGTTTAGTAATTTTCCAGAATTACTGAATTAAATCACATAAATGTCTTGGCTTCAAGGAAAGAAATAAACACAAAGTATCACAATTCTAATTATCCCAAGTAATTTTACTTTGTGTTTTATTATTTTCACATTCAGAATTTAAGAAATGTAAAAAAAAAAAAAAGGAAGAAAGAAACCCCAAAATTGTTATTCTTCATACGTGAATAGATTTATTTTTAAAACACACTGAAGTTATTTTTTAATTCAAAAACTTGTTTAAAAGTGTATGATGTATTTTATATTAGGTCAAATAATAATTTAACTAATTGCCAGGAAAACATTCTGAATGTTTTATTTTCTTCTTCTTTTCTTTTCTTCTTTCTTTCTTTCTTTCTTTTTTTTTTTTTTAGATAGAGTCTTACTTCTTTTTTGCCCTGGGACTCAACCTGCCCTTCTGCCTCAGCCTCTTGAGTAGTTGGGACTACAGGCACTCACCACACGCCTGGCTATTTTTGCCTGGGGGATCTCCCTCTTGTTCAGGCTGATCTTAGTCTGGAACACCTGAGCTCAGGAGATCCACCCTCCTTGGCCTCCCAGAGTGCCAGAATTACAGGCGTGAGTCTCTGTGCCCATCCCATGCTTTATTTTCTTATAAAACACTGTGATTCATGAATTGAAATGAGTATTGACAATGTGCATTTTTCATTATTTCTGTTTTGATAAGCTATGAAAACTAACTTAGAATATTTTATCTTTTTTTTAACTTTTTAAGTCTCGGGTGTAATAATCATAGGCAAATAAGATTTGGCATAAAATGAAATTCTGAAAATCCACATTAGAAACATTAATTCTTAAGATAAATCTATAAAAATAATCTCATTTTTTTCTCAGAATTAGTGCGGACCTAAGAGCTTAATTAATACATTTATTTCTGTGTAATTAAATTGAATCTATAAATTTATGTATTTTATTCTATTCACATAATTACATTAATTTATTTTGTTCAGATTCTAATTTTTTAAATTAGGAAGCTGAGACTCAGAGAAGAAAGGCAAATTTATCAATGTCACAAAGTTAGTATCTGTTAATTCTGACCCATTTGGGTGTAACTCCAGAATCCACATTCTTAAAAACCTTGCTAAATTTTCTCTTTGCTTCTTCTAAATCTTAATCATGATAAATTCTCTGGTCAATTTGTGTTGCTTGTAACCAGAAAAATGTATATTAGAATAATAATGAATTGCACATATTTATCAACACGAGTATAAAGTAACTTATCTTGAAATCAGTGTGTGTGCCCTACCTATAATATACTAAGAATATCATGTATGTCATTCAAATTGCAAATAGTGAAATGAAATTTTCATTGTCATGTTAAGTATGTTTTAAAAAACACACTAAAATTTGGCCTTACATAATACAAATATATACTAATAATCCATGTTAGTACTTTAATAATTATTATAAATAAAATAGTGTATTCAAAATATTAAGCAGATTTGAGTTAGAATTACAAATAAAAATCTGTCTTCTTTCTAAAGAATATCTTTCTACTTTTGACTTGCATCACTGATAGATCTTTGCCAAATCTTTCTACTTCTTTAGCAACAAAGACTACACTATTTCTTTAGAACAAAGCCTTGTAATTTTACTTTTGAGGAACTGACACTTTCCCAATGGAGCTGTATTTTATCGAAGAAGTGCATGTTTTCAAAGCAAATAAAATAGAATTTGAAGTGTCATATTTGTATGGTTGTGTCATTTTTGTGAATGAGATAAAATAGAAAGGTTGTACTGCTCTTCCTTTTCTGAACTGGCTTCGAAGTTGAATTGTCTATTAAGAATGAGGCACTATGTTCATGATTGGATGGGGTAATAATACTGCAGGATAAACCCACAGCCCTTTTTATTTTTGAAGAAAATTATGGATCTCTCATTTTATAAAAATGTCTCCCAATTAAATAGAGAAATTCAACAATAAATAATTTTTGAGCATTTCTTTGAAGAGAAAATATGAGCTAGGTTCTGTGGCAGGTGCTGAGATTACAAAAACAAATATGATGTGGTCTCAGTATTGGCATAGCTCAATCTTTGCACAACACAAATGATTGCTTAGGCTATCTCGTGTGGATTAGATATGTGTACACTACATACAGTGAGCTAACGGCTTGCTGAGTCTAAGTTTATGCCCAAATTTCTTCTCTAGTAAATTTATACCAATGATATCACTTTTTGTTGAATATTGTCACCAAAATTCCATGTCTTCTTATAAGTATTTAAGAAACACATCTAGCATTATTTCTTTTTTCCAGGAAAGAAAGAAGCCAGGAAAACTTATCTAATTTCCTGGGAAGCATCATAGTGGCAGACTACCTGAAGAACAAATGCAAGGGGTTTAGTTAGCAGAAAGAAGAGTTATTTTCTAGTCAATGATTTTAGCAAAATATGACTGCTACTTTTAGATGGTAAACAAATTCTCAACAGTTTACTGGGACTGAGTCTCAGAAAATGTCCTATCAGCCATTTAAATAGATGAATATAAAATAATGGTATTTAATAAACTAATTGGCTCTTTTGTTTGTTTGTTTGTTTTTTGTGTAGCAAGTGACATGATCACCCTACAAACTAGAAACTGCAACAGATGTGCAAAGAATGGCCCTATAAAATCCCACTGGTGATGTATAACACTGACAATATCATTAATGTGGTGAGACTGGCTTGGAAATTGGATCCTTTTGTCATGTCACTCTGTTAAGAGTGCCTTTTTGATAAAATGACTTTTTTTTATTTGGATATATACCCAGGAGTGGGATTGCTGGATTAGATGGTAGGTATACTTTTAGTTCTTTGACAAATCTCCATATTGTTTTCCATAGAGGCTGCAATATTTAGCTCCTGAATGAGAACATGAAAGATTTGTCATTCTGTGCTTTGTTTATTTCACTTAACAATGTTCTCCCGATCCATCCACACAAACTGCCTTTATAAAAGTTCATAGTGTCCCATTCTGTTCATCATTCAATAATGGTGGAAAATCTTAGACATAACTCAGTAAATTGTCCATGATGGTTAACAGAAGTTTATTTTAAAAATTTAATCCTAAACATTGGAATTTCTCCTCTGTATCCTAACTTATTTTTTATAACCAATTTGGTAATGGTTTTGCTTGGAGCCAATTGGTAAATTTTGTTTTCTATTGTGGTATGTAGAACAAGACACTCTTGAGCATTTGACCATGGACAATTAATAGTTCAGAGCCATTAAGTCAATCAGGAAGTTGTTAGTATTATGGAACCAGTGAAATTTGACTTTCTATAGTCCACCTCAGCTAATTAGTGTAAGATGAACAACCAAGATTACAAGAAGGTATGAAGAAAAAAATACCAAGATGCAAAACTCATTATCACTACTACTTTTACTGTCATCATAATCAAGGTTCTAAAGGTAAAGCAATCTGGTAGGATGATATGATTTTTCATATAGTTGTCTTTCTAGATTTGTGCAGGCCTTAATATAATCTGTGCTTGCGTGTAAAGATAACTTTTTTAGAAGTTCTGTTATGATTATGTAAAATAGGAATGAGTGAAATTAATTATAATAACACATTTAACTTAATTTAATAAATGCAAAATACTTTTATTTCAACATGTAATCAATATAAATCATATAATCTTAATTTAATAAATCCAAAAGTAGTATTATTTCAACATGTAATCAATTATTAATCATATTTTTAATCTTTCTACTAAATGTTCAAAATTTAGTCTATATTTTACACTGTAGCAAATATCAATTTGGACTTCCACATTTGAATTTGTGATAGTGTTATATAGCTAGTGGGTACCCTGCCAGCCCAGTTGTAGATAACGTTAAGATTGGTGGGCTTACCTTGGTAATATTGGAAATGTGACTTTTAAAGTTCTTTACTAAATATTCTGTGGTTTCTTTGATTATTTTTCCAAATATTTGTATACATGAACAGAACTCTTAATTTTAAAGTTATTTTTGTTTACATTTATTTTATTTTATTATTATTGTTATTTATTTTTTTTATTTATTTATTTTTTTTGCAGGTGTTTTTTTTTTTTTTTTTGGCCATGGCTGGGTTCAAATCCACTACCTCCGGTATATGGGGCCAGTGCCCTACCTCTTTCAGCCACAAACACCACCCTTATTTATTTCATTTTTTACATAAAGTTTCCTTTCTGAGTATTGTTTAAATATTCAGCAATATATCTGTTTTATAGTTTACTTTTTACCTAAGACTCTTACTTTTGTGTTGGATCTATTATGGATATGATGTAATGTAGAGATCAGGTAATTTTCCAAAAGTTTAGATAGGTTTTTGGAAGCATATTTTGAAAAATTCTTTATTTTCCCCTGATTTGGGACATAATCCAATACTTAAATCCTACTAGGGCAATTCCTCTTTTCTTTCTTATTTTTTGAGCATTTGTTTGAATTAGTTTTAGAATCTCATCATCTATAATAACAATCGCATTGAAATTACATTAAATTTGTAATTGAATGGTAAACATTTACACCATTTTGTATTCACCCTGTATTTCACTGGTCATCCCAGACATTACACTCCAATATTTTCTTGTATAAACTGTACTCTATGTAAGTTTTTGCCTTGTACTCTTTCTTACCTGGCATTATCTTGCTTATCGCTTATGATTGGTAAGTCCAATAAGTTTCATTAAGGCAGTCTGTTCATGTTTTTTTTTTTTTTTTTAAGCATAAAGCAAGGTAAGCATATAGTACATTCTTAAGTACATTTGCTAGACTAGGGAAAAATGGAGAATTGTTATATTCACAATGTTTAGTTTCCCTCTATAAGAATCTATAAATAGAATTAGATGGACTGCTGAGAAAGTTACAATAAAAATAGAAATTTGAACTTATATCTCTAATTTTTTAAGGCCAATAACTATTGTTGAGTGAAGACAAAATGCCAAGGATATTTCTGAAAACTGTTCTCTTAGTTACCTAACATAACTATTTGTTTAGTTTTGAAGGTGCACTATTTGAGGGTGAAGGTCAGAGATAGGATGTGACTTATTCAAATTTAAAGAGGTAAAGAAGATGAATCTCAATGTTTTGTGGAGGTTTTTTGTTTTGGGCTTTTTGTAGACTGTTCCATGTGAATTTGTCACATACAAAGAAACCTTGCAAGAGTTTACTCTTAACAATGAGCTAGAAAATTTCACAATACTATCTCATTTAGTGCTCATAACAATCCTTAAAGTATTAAAATCTGCATTTTCTAGTAGGTTAAGACAGTTGGAAATTCAGACAGACACACATATAGAAACTGTTCATAATAGACGTTGAACCATACATCTAATTTGCATCATGGTAATTTACCATGAATTACCATATTAATGATTCGAGAAAAAAAAATCTGTAATTTGCTTTATTCATTTGTGTTAACACATTTACTTTTTAAAAACACAGAAGTATTTTAGACAAATGAAATTTCCATGATGATCAATTTCATTCTGAAATGATAAAATCAATAGTAACACTTAGAAGAGTTCAGGCAAAAGAGTTCTTAAATCCCATAGAAAACCCATAAACTGCCAAAGATTCTCATTCTTTTCACATTAATCCAAATAAACTAATTTGGGGACAATGTATAGGAAACAAGAAGCATTGAATTTGATATGTCATCCTCACAGTGACTTATTCAGTTTGTGCTAGATTATGTACAACTGGTAATCTGCTCCAAAAATTAATTTAAGCTACAGTAATTTAGCAGGGATCTGTGTCTATAAGATTTAATTATCTGTTTAATCAGGCTGTTAATAAACAAAAGTAGGTTAATTTTTAAAATCCTACTTGGAATAAATGTTTTGACTAAATGGGAACTTAGCCAACACATGGTGAGAATATAGGAAAAAAGTAAAATAGACAAGCTAACTCAAATTGTGTGTGCCAATATCCACACTTGGCTTTGTTTTGATAAATCAATAGTTTTCTAAACACAATTCTTATAATTAATTTAAAAGGGGTCATTAAACCAAATGCTGTGTTGTTGTAAATTTGATTATTTGATAACAATGTTTTGTTATATTATGCCAGTTTCAAGAGCAGACACTTGGAAATGTTTGTTGAAACAGTATTATTATGTACCAGCACAGTGTGCTTCGATTTGCATAGTTAAAGGGACTATGTCCTTCTATCTTCTGTTCTTTCAGATTTGTGAGTACAACTCATTCCTTGGTATACTTTGAGTGTTCAAAGGACTATGTGTATTTATAGAACACTGAGGCATAATAATACTGGGTGTCCCTAAAGAGTATAAGTAGTAGGAATACTCATTACTGCAATCCTCCAGGGATGGCAGTACATGGTGTTGTGTGAATATTAATTAATATCAATATTCAGTACTTAAAAACTAAGCTTTTCCCCAAATTATTATGCCACAATTATGTTGCAAAAGCAAAGCAATTATTATCAAGTCCAGAATTAGGAAAGGAAATTCAAGTTCACTCAATATTTCACTCAACACAAGGAAATACAGTGAACATGTGTTGCAGAAACAAATAATACTAAAGTTCTGTCCTTAACACATTGATTGTCAAACAAAGCAAAATCCAACTATTTAAGTATGATAAAGAAAAGAACTGTCATGCATCAGTACCTGATGTAGGTACCTACATTTTGAAATATCATAGCCAAAGCCCAAGATTCAGCTTATAGCAAATACCTCTACATAAAAATTGGAGGTTGACTTCTTTAGACATAGTACTCCCTATATCGTGGACAACATTGTTGGCTGCAAGAAGTGGCACACAAAAAAATTAAAATCCTAATGTATGCTAAGGAAATTAGACAAATTTTATTATTAACAATAAGGAGAATATACTCTTTATTATTGTGTTATTGAAACAGATTTATTATATTGTAGGTGGTATGTCATCATAGATGCATACATGATGAATTATTTGATGTTGTATATTTTAAATGACTATAACAATACTTATATTATATATTAATTAATAATTGCCAGTTAATAAAGAATACTCAATTTTACTAAACTTGTATGTATACCCACATTCTGAAACTTGACAGAGTTGTCTACTGAATGAGTGGTATATTGAGTCCTTTTCTAGACCTTATAAACAATGACCACAAACTTAGCAAACAAGGTATAATTTTAATAAATTTTGAAATATCTTTAATGCCGGTTATAAATTTTTTTATTAATAATAATCTACAACATGCTTTAAAAGCATACATTTTCTTGTTGTATCTATAGTAATGTCTGTTTAGAGAGTGTTGCCTTGTGTGTTTATATTTTGTTTTATTTTATGTTCACTCAAGAAAAATCTATTCCCCAAATCACAAATACACACTGTAGAGATAATTAATTAGAATTCAGTAAGGAGAGTCACTCAAGTATTAGTTCTTAGATGTGCTTCAACTTCTTTTCTCTTTAATGAACAACAGAGGCCTTTCTAATTAACAGTATAAATATTAAGTATGAAATGTTGTTAGTTAAATTAGTGTCATGAAATGGATACAATATTTTAGATTTTTCACCTTTATCCTTAGGAAAGCAGCCCAGCTGTGATCCCTAAAATGCTCTGTGACCGCCTATCTCCTGAGCTTGATTAGACAGTTAATGGAATCTGGGCAATTGAATACTGACAAGATTGTCTTGGGGGAGCTTTTCATCTAGGTGCTTTCAGTGTAACAAAATAGGCAGAGCACTGAGACTTCAAGTAGCTTCTAGACTGATTTTATGGTTACTAATGCATTCTTGCTAATAAAAATCATATGCAAGCTTAATTTAGTGTGGAATTCATTTCCATTACAGCTTGGAGTTGAACTTGAAGAAGAGTAGCACATTTACATACACTTGAAGTATCTCTGCACATTAGTATCTCACAAAAAATTCCTAACATGTATGTGTTCCCAAACTGACTTAAGTCAGTTCTCAAATCTCCTAAAACGGCCTCTTGTGTGGTTTCTGCACAGAGGCTACAGGGTGGGTGGAGTGTATTATGTGGGACTCAAATACAGTCTTCACCTCTCTTAGTAAACCTTACCCTTTTAGCTATACATCATCTCTGAGGGAGGGACATTTTGCCAATTTAGATAGAGGGCACCTTATATCTCCATTCTGGCTCACCTTTTCCCTCTATATACAAAATTAGACATAGGTCTAAAATCTTCTCACAAACAACAATCACGGCATAATTTGTCTCTATACCTAGTGATTCTAAGCTACACAAATATGTGCCTTATTTTCTAAAGTAAAGTGGTTAAATTAGTGAAGAGAAGACACAAAATAAGGGTTGCGATTGCACTAATGTACACAGCAGTGATTTAACAATAAAATAAATAAATAAATAAAATAATTTATGACTCTCAAAAACAAATAAGGGTTGCAGTTATAAAAGTATAAGAGAAAGAAGGGACTTAATCTCTATTTCATGCTAGAATATCTGTCTACATTTATCTGTTTACCTAGCATCTCAGTATGTGTGTATAAAAAACCTAAATGCATAGGTAAATACATACACAGTGGTAACAAAGATTCAAGGAAGAGGTAACAAAGAATTTGTCACAGAACTTTGTCTTTGTCCAACCACATTCTTCATAGCAGTGGTGGTTTTGAAGAACACATACCACGCTCCCAGTTGTGAGCTGCCTCACTGGTTCTAGAGAAAGAACAACAGACTCTATTCTCAAAGAATTGTGGTTCAGTACACAGACATACAAATATGTACAAAATGGTTTTGGTTTTCCAAATATACCTCTGCCTGTATCTATACACACTTGGGTATGCATATAAAGTTAAAAGGTAATTTTCATGAGTAGGAAAAATAAAGGTTCTAACACTACATATACACAAAAATGTGTTTTCTTCATATGGCATGAGGGAAGTAGAGAGAGGTTATAATTGATAAAAGGGGAAAAGTCAAAATAGCAGGGAAAGACATGGAGTGAAGGGAAGTTAAAATGTAATTTTAATTAGATGGATTTAGGTATTTTCTCAATGTATGTAGTCTGTGGTACAGCTGAGGCAAATATAGACACATTGAAAACCCAAGACGTATGCCCAGGAAGACAGTCTATTTCAGGAATTAATACTTACTGTGTTGCTTCAGGTGTTCAGGCAAATCCCTGTTAAAATCTACATTGAACATAGCCAAAGGACCAGACTTCAGAGATCTCAATGAACACACATGACAAAGAATAAAGATTTTATAAAAGTGATTTAGAAGAATAACTGAATAAGCAACTATCTACACAAAGCAATAAGATGACCCATGATGAGAAGGAAGAATATGATTTCTGGAATTAACATAGTCTAATTTTTAAATGTCCACTTTCAAAAAAAAAAATTATGAGACAAAGAAACAAAATAATGGTCCATTTATAAATGATATTAAGGGAATCTGTCTCAGAGGAAGGACAGGCAATGAATTACTAGTCAAATACTCCAAAAATATGCTCAATGAGCTGAAAGGAAACAGTAGATAAAAAAACAAAGGGAAACCAGGCGAATGACATCTTGTTAAATACAGAACAACAATGAACAGAATTCATAAAAAAGGAACCAAACACAAATTCTTTAGCTTTATTTGGCTACAATAATTAAAATAAAAATTAACTGGAGAGGTTCATCACCATATTTTGGCAGGCTAAAGAAATAATCAACAAATTTGAAAATACGTCAATTGAAAGCATACATTTTGAGACCAAGAATTTTTTAAAAAAGAAGAAAATTGAACAGAGACCTAGAGACTTTTGAGACACTATCAAATGTACCAACATGTGCATAATTAGGGTACAAGAGAAAGAAAAGAACAAAAGAGGCAGAAAAAATATTTAAAGAAACAATGGCACAGAACTTATCAAATTTAATGAAAGACATGAATCTCCGCATTAAAAAAGCTCAACCAATTATAAGCAAAATAAACTCAAAGAGATTAGCAATAAAATAATTAATATCAAACTGCTGAAAAGTAAAGATAAAGAGAATGTTGGAAACAGTAAGAATGAAGCATGAGACGTTCCTCATCATCAGTAAGATTGCCTATTATTCACTGGAAGCTACAGAAGCCAAAAGAAAGTGGGATGACACAGTCTAAGTGTTGAAAGTAAAAAAATACAACCCAACAATAATTCCATATCCAGCAAAATTGTCATTTTAAAAACTGAGAGAAAAATTAAGAAATTCCAAATATAAGATCAAGCCATGGATGGGGCAGCCCCAGAGGAACTACACAGGGTCACTCCCTACAGAGATTCAGCAACAATAAAGTGATCCCACTGGGGTCTAATCTTGGAGAGACACTTCCCCAACTCTGAGGACAGCCACAGGCAATGGTGAACAACAATCATGAGGTGAAATCAACAGAAAAACTCTGACAATATGAATAATCAGAGTAGATCAACTCTCCTAAGGATCAATGGGGCCAGACACAGCACAAGATCCTATGCACAAACAACTAGCTGAGATGTCAGAAATCGAATTCAGAATCTGGATAGCAAATAAGATCAAATTAGAATTCCAAGCAGTAACCCAAAAGATATCTCAAGAATTCAACGAATTCAAAGACCAAATGACCAAA
>CAUYPK010137754.1:0-26802 GCA_963574355.1 Loris lydekkerianus
TTTGAGTATGAAGATTCCTGTTGCTTTTGAGTTCAACTTTTATTCCTTGGTAGTATATCTTTGGCTATCCTGAGTCTTCAGATTGAGGGCTGCAAATTTCAGGACTTCTTAGCTTCCAAAATCATGTGACCCAGTCAATTCCTTATGGTAAATTTATTTAGTATCTTTATCTATAGATAGATTGGTTCTGTTTCTATGGAGAATCCATTCTAATATAGATGCCTCCAAAGTTTTATCAAGGATGAGTCTGAGTTTCTTAGTGTTCTTGTTGCTACTGGGTGTTTTTGAAGAGAAGAAAGGTAAAGCCACCATTTTACTCAGGCATTTTAAAATTAAAATCAAAGATAATTCTCTAGGCTACAAGAGAATCTTTTAAAGATATATGGCTATGAGTGTAACTTTTTCCAGCCTGCAGTTACATCAAGGACCATTAATAACTATTATGTTATAGCCCAAGGATTAGTAGAGGTAGAACTCATATCCAAGAAGATCTGAAAGTCACTGCCACCAAGTCTAGCTTTCTGACACCTGGGAGATTTCTCCTAATAATTTATTAGAACAACCACAAGCCAAAACTATTCTTATAAACCAACATAGTATCTTTATTCTTTTTCTTGTAACACAGACACTCTTATTTCTACCCTTCTCTCTTCATCCTGCAAGGGAAGGGAAACTTAATATTTATAGACTACCTGTTATATTTTGTCCTAGGGGATTTTAATTCAAGCTAATGTTTGCTCACCAAACCACTAATTGCACCTTAAAATTCTGGTATCATAAAGAGAAATAGTGAGACCAGGTATGTCATTTTGACAAGTGATAAAATTTGCTTTGAACAGTGATAAAAATTTGTATATATAAAGGAATGAAGAAACATGCTTTTACACCTACAATTTTGAAGGAATGATAGGTATGGGTATAAGTAGCTGAATATACATTCTTGATACCTGCATACGGTGAAACCAGCCTAGAAGTAAGCTAACAAAAACTTGTCTGTTCTTCATGTGCTGGGAAATTCTTAAGATGCGACAGTGTGATGGCAGCTCTGTCAGGAGGAGGAAGAGAAGAAATGGATGACTATAGATTCCTCCCCAAGTGTCTAAAAACAGTGCTCAGAATTCCACCCATCAACCTGAGGATATGAATAACTGAAATCACATTATACCTATATTTTCTGAAGTGAAAACTGTCAACATTGCTGTCACTGACAATGTTCTGACTGAGCTGGAAGGAGATTTTTGGCAGTTCACAATCTGTTAGCTCATATTTCCACAGCTCTGGGGAAAGGGCCTCAATGCTTCAAAAACCCAATACATGGATTGTTAGGGAGACATCAGGGTCAGAAGTAGAGTCATTGATCCAGTACTTTCTACGTTTCAGAAGAAAGAAACAATATATAGTGTCAACAGATCAGATCGGATCAAGATAAAGGAAGACAGAATATTGTTCAGTGTTCATTGTTTTGGTGTCTATTTAGTAAATATCATTCCATGCACTATTCCAGGTTCCCCAAATATAACAGTAAGGAAGCTAGTCCCTTACCCTAAAGAAGCTTACATTCATGTTTTGTGTATTTATGTGATTATGGGGATGGGGAGAGGCTATGGACATATAGTTCACAAGTATAGAAGTATAAGATACTATAATAAATTTAGATAGGAGTAATTAGTGGGATGGTGGTTGTTTAGAACAGGTGGTGGGAATGTCCCCTCTGAGGAGGTGGCATTTGAGAACTGACACAGGTTATTCTATTAGTCATGTGTGTAAATATCCTTATGGTTGATCTTGTCACAGTGAATCAGCCAGTGATGAGCCAGGGAGTGGAATTTGATCATTTCTTTGATCTCACTTTTGGTTTTATACATGTACATAGAGAATTTAATGACCATGTTTTAAGTATTAACATACAATTTTGTGGAACGTGTTTTTCTTTTACATAATTTAGTGTACAAGTTTTATACCTATACAAGGAGACTATTTTTATATGTATCTCCAAGTAAAGTATAAACCATTCCTAAAACTAAAAACCTTGGGTACTTGACAAAGCATAGATATGTGTATTATCTCATTAAATCTTAACAACACAATGCCCAAGTATAGTTGTTATTCTTATTTTTGTTTCATAGAAAGAAAACTTAGGCACAGACAGGCACATTAAACCAGGTCCAGAGATGGGGTAAGGATGCACATAAATCATTTGACTTTAAATTTGGCCTTCTTTCCACTAATATGCAGCTTTGTGTGGATATTAGTTAAGTATTTTGGGAGAAGAAACCTACGTCAAAATATATTCAAGATTATATATAAAGAATTATATAATGTAGACATGTAATACTAAAGTAATAAAAAAACTAAATGTTAGAAATGTTTTGATTCTGACTTGGCCACAACTTTAATTTTCAGTGTAATGGGGCTGACTTCAGATAGATAATGCCTTCACCTGGTAAACTAGCAAAATATTGCTAAGATCTTTATTTTAAGGTTTGCAATCCAAATGAATAAAAAAAGTCTGTCTTAGTACTAATACTGTGCAAAATATTAGTTGCTAAATTGCCATTGCATTTAAAATATAATCTATTTTTAAAATGAGAATATATATATAAGTATGTCATATATAATTTTTTTTACCAGGGACTCAAAATGCCTCAGGAACTTTTCCTCAAACATTCTCCAAGTAACACACTTTTGGGCTGAGATTAAGCATAACACATTTATTAATATGTGTTCTATTGGGCAGCACCTGTAGCTCAGTGAATAGGGCACCAGCCCCATATACTGAGGGTGGAGGGTTCGAACCCGACCCTGGCCAAACTGCAACAAAAGAATAGCTGGGCATTGTGGCAGGCACCTGTAGTCTTAGCTACTTGGGAGGCGGCTGTGAGCTGTAATGCCACGGCACTCTACCAAGGATTATAAAGTGAGACGCTGTCTTTAAAAAAAAAAAAAAAAAAAAAAAAAAAAGCAGTGTTCTATTTTGTGGTCTGTAGGTAGGGGTGCTGTTAGGTACAGTGATAAAGTCTCCTGGGTTTAAATTATTTTTTCCTTGAGTGGCTTTTTTGTCTTTTCACTTTCACTAATTTATTGAGCTGGTTCTTCCTCTGCTTTGCCTGATTTATTAAAACATATATATGGGAAAGAATTTAACATTCATCAATCCTAAGGTAAAGGTGTCTGATAATAGCTCACAATATTTATTCCCAATGGACATTTAGACTTTAGTAGAGATCAAAAACCAAACTAAACTAACAGAATTGGAGAATAGTAGAAACATCTTGGAAATTATGAAAGTTGGTTTTATAATCTACTTCTAAGATCAGCTGCTTCTGAGCATTTGATAACAGGACTTTCTGTAATCTGTCAGAAAGACTTAATTACTCTATCTTTTAATGATGAACAGAATAAAATATATGTCTGCTAGTTTGTCTCTCAGCATTAGTTTTCTTTTCTACCTCATGACCATGCAAGTTCTGACATGCACTGAAGTAATTAAATGCCATGAAGCATCCTCAAATTTTGTTCATGCTCAGCCAAATTCATATCTTCTTCCACACCTCTTGGTAGGTGTGGAGCCAGAGCCTGAAGGAAGATTGCACACATTAGTCCTTCCAAAAATGATGAGCTAGTCCCCATGAAAGTAGCGTTCTTTTCTGTGCAGGTCAATTTCAGTAGTCAGTCTGTATGAGGCCTTCTCCTTGAAGATTTTATCTTAGTAATCTTTGGTTAAAATAAACATCAAATAAAACATTGGAAAGAAAAGATGAATAGTATGGATAATAACAAAAAACACAATGTTGAGCATTTTATTACCACTACTTCATGTAATCCTCACAATGAGCCGTAAGGTTGATGTTATTCTCATAGTAGATACGTTCTCAAACTCTTAGAGGATACCTGAAACCTTGGATAGTAGCAAATCCTATATATACTATCTTTTTTTCTATACATATATACCTACAAGAAAGCTTAAATTAGGCACAGCAAGAGATCAATACAATAATTACTAATAAAATAGAACAATTAATATATTGCAATAAAAGTTCCACAGATGTGGTCTCTCTCTCTTAAAATGTCTTATTGTACTATACTCATCCTTTTTCTTGTGCTAATGTGAGATGATAAAATGCCTAAGTGGTGAAATGAAGTAGGTGAATGATGTAGGCTTTGTGATGTGGTGTTAGGGTGGTATTGACCTGTTAATACATCACAAGGAGGACCCTCTGCTTTAGGTGATCCTTGATCATTGAACCATGAGGATATCAGTGGTTGGATATCAAAAGCAGACCACGTAGAGGACTAATGGCAGTGATGAGGATAAAGACGCTACAATATGGAGAAGAGTTGGACCCATAAACACTTCTTTGAATTCCTGTGTAAGGCATATGAGAGATGAGTTGTTATCCAGTCCCATGACTATAGAGAACCTTTCCCACGTTTTCCTGATAACCACACAGAGGACAAAACACTTGGGCTTAAATGTAGCGGGAGAGGGGTCTTATGGTTCTATTAGCACTTATACAATTATTTAAAGGAAGTGAGCAGGAGATTACCATGCAGCATAATTTATCCTTTGCTAAAGATAAGCAAAAGGTTTAAGATGAACATGAAGGATGGGTCTAAAGCACCTGTGTGTGGTAGTGGTGATAAAGAAAGGCTTCTGGAAGAAGTGACATTTTAACTTAGATCTGAGGATATTTTAGTTATCAAGCAGTTTAAGGAGAAAGAATGAAATTGAGCAAGGTGTAGTAGGCTTTGAAAGGGAGTATAATATAGTCCACCTGCCCAGCTGAAGAGGGACAGCGGAACCCAAGCCCCCCTACTTATCCTACAATAATTTCTACTGCCCTGCAGCATCAGTGACACCAAGAGATGAGCAGACAGCACTCCACTCAGAATCCTGTCCATGCTGTTTACCTGGAAGAGGCCCAAAGAGCCTTTTGGGGAGTTTAAAGCTGGGTCATAGGCCCAAAGTGCCATTTTAGTAGTTGAAAACTCAGTAGCCCCAGAAGGAATGTGAAGATGGGGACCTCCCCTCCTTCAACTACCCAATGCTATGAACATAGCCAGATATGCTTCTAAGTATGACCTCTTGGGGTAGGTGAGCTGCAGAATGGCCATTTGTAGGCTTGCATGGAGGGGGATATACCCTCAAAAGTATTCTGCTCACTACAATTGGGTTCTGCACAGAGTGGAGTGTATTTTCTTCTCCCCATGGACAGGTAGTGTTTTTGCAGCTGTCTCAACATGAAAATATCAGTCCCTTGATCTCTACAATGCTAGATCCACAGCCAATATCCCCAAGACACCTTCAGACTGCAGTTTTGAGATCCTTCTGGGTTCCAGGAGAACTTAGGGTCTCCTGGAGCTTGGATATTTAGGGCAGACCACTTCCAGGTGAAAGGAGCTCCTCTAGGAGAAGGAGATTAGAGTACTAGATCCACACCATTTGAGCCTTCTTCTCCTTTATCTTTGCCCCTCCCACTGCTGCCAAGAGAGTTGGCCATGGTTGTATCCACATGGGGCAGTTGAGAGTTCCATAGGAGACCATTAAGCCAGGGTACTGGGAGTGGCTGCCCCACCTCAGATAGAGGGCCTGATATACCCAGGATTCCATAGAGCTTGGAACCCATTTCTTTCCCTCTAAAAGGCCACAGCAGATGCTTCTGTGTGGACAAAGACAAAGCTAACACCTCCTGCAGGGGGTGGGGCTATTAGTCTTTTCTGTGAGCTGTTTGTCTCTTTTTTCCAGAACTGATTTTCCCTGTAGTAAGTCCCTCGCACAACCACACCTTTCATGCTAGAACATTTCAGCCAAGGCTCACAGCCAGCCTCCACCATCTCAGTGCAGTGGGGTCATGGTGAGAGCTGGGAATATGGGTACTTTTATTTCCATGGAGGACAGAGACCACTGTCATTGTTGAGAGAGGAAGGGTGAGTAGCTTGTGTGTGCCACAGCTGCCTTCTTCAAGAGGAGCCTTCCCCTCCCATCTCAGGTTCACATTGCATCCCCCTTTTAATGTCTAGACATCCCTCTGAAGCAGAAGATCACCCACTCCTTTCATTACCACAGCCAGCTCTGGAACTTAGGGAGGAATGTGAGCAAGTTTTCCAGCCCACTATTGGTCTGGTTTCCCAGGCCTCAAGCACACCATCCAGAGGCCTGGAAACTGGAGATTACTTAACTTACACCAATTCAATTGGCACCTGAATATCCTCCTAGAGGTCCAAGGTCCAGCTGACCCAAAATGCCAGCAACAGCATAGGGGGTACATACCTGCACAAAGGATCACACTAGCTCTCCAGCAGTGAACTCTAACCAAAATGAAATTACTGAAATGTCAGATACATAATTCAAAATATGGGCTGCTAATATGACTTAATGATTGTGAAGAAAAAAATATGATTATAAGCAAGCTCAATGAGATTGATAGAAAAGTTGAAACATAAAGAAAGTAAAAAGAAAAATTCAGTATATGAAAGAAAAAAATGTCTAAAGAATTTTTACTAAAGAGTAGATATTTAAAAAGTAAATAATAAAACTTCTGGAAATGAGTTACTTAGGGAATTTCAAAATATAGTACAAAGTCTTAAAAACACACTAAACTGCAGAAGAAAGAATCTCAGAACTTGAAGGCAAGGATTTGAATTAATCCATTCAAAAGTGAAGAAAAAAGAATCAAGAGAAATGAATTAAATCACTGAGAAATATAGTATTATGTAAAATGCCCAAACTAAGAATCAGAGGTATCCCCAAGAGAGAAGAAGAAAGAAAATACATGGAAAACCTATTTGAGGGAATAATGAAGGTAAATTTCCCTGGTCTTGCTAGAGATTTAGACATCTACATACAAAAAGGTCGAAGAACTTTAGAATATTCGTTGCAAATAGGACATCATGAAGGCACATAGTCATCAGTCTGGCCAAAGTCAAAGTGAAGGAGAACATTCTACAAGCTATGAGACAAAAGAATCAAGTAACCTATAATGAAAAACCATCAGACAAGAGCAAACTTTGCAATAGACCCCTTAATAGCCAGAAGGAATAGGGTCCTATCTTTAATTTCCTTAAACAGAATCTCTGTCAGTCAAGAATTTTGTTGCATGAAAGAGTAAATTTTATAAATGAAGGTGAAAAAAAGTCTTTCCCAGACAAGCAAACACTAAGAGAATTTGTCATCCCTAGACCTGCCCTATAAGCAATGCTAAAAAGTTCTCTAAACACCAAAAAGAACAATCTTCACCAGTGTAAACAAATAAAAAGAAAATGTGAAAATTACAAACTCATAGCTCTGTAAAACAGTAACACAAGGGAAAATACCCAGCAACTAGGTGGCAATCAACATGATGACTAGAACACTATCTCACTTATCAGTAACAGCATTGAGTGTGCATAGTCTAAATACTTTATTTAAAAGATATAGATTGATGGAATGGATTTAAAAAAAACTCAAATATGTATTGTCTCCAAGAAACTCATTTAAGTTATAAAGACACAGACTCAAGGTAAAGTGGTTGAAAAAATATTTCATCTAAATGGAAACCAAAGACAAGCAGGAGTAGCCATTCTGATATGAGACAAAACAGACTTTAAATGAACAGCAGTAAGAAAAGAAAAAGATGGTCATTATAGTATAATAATAAAATAAGAAGATGTAACAGTGCTAAATACATATGCACCTAACTCTGGAAATCCTACATTCATACAACAAATATTACTAGACCTAAGAAATGAGACAAATAGCAACTTAATAATACTGGGAGAATCCAACATTTCACTGACAGAACTAAACAGATTATTGAGGCAGAAAATCATAAAGAAACACTGGACTTAAACAGGACTCTAGAACAAATGAACCTAATAGACATTTACAGACCGTTCTAACCCCAAACTGCAGAATATAGAGTCCTCTCATCAGCACATGGATATTTTCCAAGATAGAACATATGTTAAGCCAGAAAAGAAGTCTCAGAAAATTAAAAAAAACATGAAATCATACCATATATTTTCTCATAACATAGTGGAATAAAACTAGAAATTAATTTTAAAAAGGACTCTCAACAATATACAAATATGGGAAATTGAGCAATGTGCTGCTGAGTGATCTTTGGGTCAGTAACAAAATCAGATGAAAATAAAAAAATGTTTATTTCTTTTGAGACAGCATCTCAAGCTGTTGCCCTGGGTAGAGTGCTGTGACAGCATTATAGCTCACGGCAACCTCCAACTCTTTGGTTCACACGATCCTCCTGCCTCAGTTGAAAATCAAATTTTTTTGGAATAAATGGCAATTTCTATACAAACTACTGACATCTCTGTGATACAGCAAATGCAATGCCAAGAGGAATGTGTATAGCACTAAATGCCTACAAAAGAAATACAAAATATCATTGTAGAGTGCTGTGGAAACCTTTATGTACACAAACTAGAAAATCTAAAGAAAATTAATAAAGTTTCAGAAACACAAACTTCCCAAGCTTTAATTAAGAAGAATGATAAATCCTGAATAAACCAATAATGAGTAGTGAGATTAAATTAGTAATAAAATACTCTCTCAACAAAATTTCAGAACTAGATAAATTCACAACTAATTTCTACCAGACCTACAAAAGACAACTGGTATCTATCCTACTAAAACTATTATTCCATAACATTGAGAAGGAGAGAATCCTTCCTGACTCATTCTATCAGCCATTATCACTCTGATATCAAAGCCAGGAAAGGACACAACAAAAGAAGAAAACTAAAGACTTTCCCTCATGAGCATGGATGCAAAACGCCTCAATAAAATGCTAAGAAACACAATCCAATGGCACATAATAAACAATACTTCACCATGATAAAGTGGGCTTCATCCCTGGTTTTCAAGGTTGGTTCAATACATAGAGATCAATAAATGGAATTCACCATATAAATAGAATTGAAAAAAAAAAAATGATTGTTGCAATAGATGAAGAAAAAGCATTTGATAAAATTAAGTACCCCAACATGATAAAAACCCTTAAAACCAGGCATAGAAGGAGCACACCTCAAAATAAAAAAAACTAGATATGTGTACAACAAACTCACACTCAACATCATCTTCAATGGGTTGAAGTTGAAAGTATTCACCCTAAGAACTGGAACAAGACAAGGATGCTGACTTTCACCACTTCTATTCAACATAGTACTGGTAGTCTTAGCTATAGCAATTAGGCAAGAGAAAGAAAGAAGGGGCTTCCAAATCATAAAAGTAGAGGTCAAACTTTCCCTGTTTGCCAGTTATGTGATCTTATACCTAAAAAATCCTAATGACTCTAGATTAGTAAATTCAGTAAAATCTAAGGCTACAAAATTAATTTGTATACAAATCAGTAGCATTTCTATACGCTAATAACAGTCAAGCTGCGAATCAAATCAATAACTTAGTATTGTTTACAATAGCTGCAAAAAAAAAAAAAAAAGAAAAGAAAAGAAAAAAGAACCACCTAGGAATATACCTAACCAAGGTGACAAAAGATTTCTGCCATTCTTGATGTCTGATGAAGAAAATTATTGATGACAGAAACAGATGAAAAAACATCCCATGCTCATACGTGTATATTGGAAAAATAAATACTGTTAAAGTGTCCTTCCTATGCAAAGTGATTTACAGATACAATGCAATTTCCATAAAAATACCAAAATCACTTTTCACATAATTAGATAAAATAGTCTTAAATTTTATATGGAATTAAAAAAGAGCTTTAATAGCCAAAGCAATCCTAAGCAAAAAGAACCAATCTAGAGCCATCACTTTATTTAACTACAATTTGTACAATTGTACAATTGTACAATTTAAGTACAATTTGTACTACAAGACTGTAGTAGTAATCAAAATAGTCTGGTGCTAGTAAAAAAGTAGACACCTGGATCAGGGGAACAAAATAGAGAATTCAAAAATAAAATCACACAACTACAACCAACTAATCTTTAACAAAGTAGACAAAAATTTTCACTGGGGAAATGGTACCCTATTCAAAAAATGGTAGTGGGAAAATTGGAGAGCCACATGCAAAAGAATAAAACAATCCTGATCTCTAGCCACACACAAAAATTAACTCAAAATGGACTAAGAACTTAAATGTTAGACCTGATATTATATACATTTAAGAAAAAAAATCTTAGAAAAAACTATTGTGGACATTGGCCTTGGCAATGAATTTATTACTAAGACCCCAAAAGCAAATATGACAACAAAAAAATAAATGGGACATAATTCAGCTAAAAAGTTTATGCATAGCTGAAGAAATAACCAACAGAATAAACTAAGAACCTAGAAAAAAGGAGACAATATTTGCAAATTGGATATATGACAAAGGACTAATATCTAGGAAGAAATCAAATCATTGAGAAAAAAAAAAAGTTACTCCATTAAAAGGTAGGCTATGTAGGGCGGCACCTGTGGCTGGCTCAAAGGAGTAGGGCGCCAGCCCCATGTGCCGGAGGTGGCGGGTTCAAAAGCAGCCCCGGCCAAAAACTGCAAAAAAAAATTCACAAAGCAATAGATGTTGGTGTGATGTGGTAAAAAGGGAACCCTTATTCACTGATGTAGGAATGTAAATTAATACCACCTTTGTGGAAAACAATATGGAAATTCCTCAAAGAACTAGAAGTAGATGTACCATTCAATCCAGCACTCCCACTACTAGATGTCTACCCAAAGGAGAAGAAATCATTATATCAAAAAATACATGAACTTTTACATTTATTGTAGCACAATTAATAATTACAAAGATGAATAATCAACCATGTGTCCATCAACTGACAATGAAATAATGAAAATGTGAGATACACACCCACACATACACACACCATGGAATACTACTCAGGCATAAAATAGCAAGAAATAATGTCTTTGTAGCAACTTGGGTGGAACTGGAAGCCCTTATCCTAAGTGAAGTATTTTAGGAATGGAAAAACAAACACCATATGTACTCACTTCTAAGTGGGAGCTAAGCAATAGATATTCATGGTTATACAGAGTGTTATAATAGACTTTGTAGGCTCAGAACAGTGAGGGTGGGACTGGGGAGAGGGAGAAAAAATTACCTATTGGGTACAATGTATATTATTTGCATTATGATTACACTAAAAGGACTAATTTCATTTTTCAATTCATTCATGTATCAAAACCCTTCTTGAATCCCCCTAAAACTATTGAAATAAAAAAAATAAAAACATAAATGCGTACAAGAAAGAAATAAAATAAAACAGTTCTGAAAATCAAGTAATAACAAAGAATGACGTGAGTCCTCTGGATTTGGCAACAAAGACTTTGTAATTATCTTTTCAAAGTATTCTCTTTGTAATTAAGAAGATGGAAGACATAGGTGAGGACTATACAGCAGATAAGAAGGAGGAGACTAAATTTCTGAAAGTTTATCTATGATGATTGTGTCAGAATGGTGACGTTGTGGAAGGAGTTAACTTTTTTTTTTGGTTATACCTTTTATTAATGTATAACAAATCATAAATGCAGTAAATGCACAGGTGGATGATGCATTTTCATGATGTAACTATTCTCCAGACTAAGACATGGACGTTTCAGCCCTCTGGTGTCCTCTCTCATGCTTTCTGCCAGTCATTCCCAGTTGGCAAAGGTGGCAACCCTCCATCACCATAAATTAGTTTGCCTGCTTTTGAATCTTGCTTTAATGGAGATATACAAGATCTGACAATTAAGTTTGTAAACTCATTCCAGAACAAGTGCTACATATTCTTTGCTGAATACACATATCACTATGATCACCTTCAAAGTACTTCCCTTGGCCATGTGGTGACTGTAGTGATATTCAGCAATGAGATACATAGCACTTTTTCTAGGATGAATTCACAAACTTAAATTGACCTCATATGATGACATTTCTGATGTCCATTCCAGGAAAAGAGTTCCAAATTGCTTTGAAGGGTGGACTAGGCACTGGCATTGGTACATAGTTTCCCAAGGGGAGGACTTCAAATATCTCTATGTGGTGACCATAGTGATATTCAGCAATGAAGTATATAGTACTTTTTCTAGGACTACGTTTGTGAACTTAATTATCTGATCTCTCATAGTATGTACTTTCTGTTTCTGGTATTTTTGTCTCAATGTTGTATCTTTGAGATTCATCCATGTCTCTGGGTATAACTGTAGTTTGTTCTTTTTCTTTGTTGTCCAGTGTTTCATTTTATCACATCTGTTATTGGTTGACATTTGGGTTGTTTCCACTTTATTTGCTATTAAAAATAATGCTGCCCTGCAAATTATTATTTGTATCTCTCTGTATATTCTACACATATAGGTAGGAGTGCAGTTGATGGGAAAGAAGATGTGAGAGTATTCAGCTTTAGTGAATGCAGCCAACTGACTTTCTAAGTGGTTGTTCAAATTTTTAACTCCCACCAACAATGTATGAAAGTTTCACTTTCTCCACATCCTCACCAACATTTGCGTTGTCTTCTCCCTACTACTTTTGGCTCTTCTGGCAGGTACGTGGCGATATCACATCATAGATTTACTTACATATGCCTGGTGACTAATGATGTAGAACACCTTTGTAGATGCTGTTGGCCATGCAGATATCCTCTTTTGTAAAGTGTCTCTTCACATCTTCTACCTACATTTAAAAGTTAGAACATGTCTCTGTTTTTCAAAATTGTTTTCTAGAAGTTCTTCTTTTATGATGAGAAAGATTTGACTACCATAACTATTGATCAAAAAACTCAAGTAATCATAGGAGTTAGCATAGATTGTCAGATACCTTTCTAAACATTTTCTACATATTAATTTACTTAATCCACACAAGTCAACTTTGATATAGAGACTATTATCACTTTTCCTCTTTTCTAGGTGAGAAAAATGAGAAACATATATATTCTACCACATACCCAAGACCACGTTGATAGTAGGGGTAGAGCTGAGATTTGAACACCAACAATCTCCTTCTAGAGCCCTTGGGCTTAACAGCTATGCCTCCCTGCACTAGAATGTAACTGATGGAGCAAGTTTCCTTAGAAGGAATGCTTGGGTTCTAAGGCACAGATGAGAAGATTAGCCTTGGGTAGAATGAGGGACATGTCTAAGAGGTAAAGAGGAAAACTGAGAACAGGTGCAGTATGCCCAGAGATGGAGGGTGATAGGCAGCTGAGGAAATTTTCACTTGAGATTTTCTCTTCTCTTTGGTAAGTCAGGAGGCGAAATCTTGTGTGAGAGTGAAGAGGCAATGAGAATATAAGAATGGAAGAAAACTTAAAATGGCAACTTTGGAAAATAGAATACTGATCAACTGAAAGACACAGAAGATTTCTAGGCATACATGAGTATTAACGTGAGGTTAAAGACCACAAATCTACTATGACACTAGCCTTGTGCTTGTGTGATTGATGGAAGCAGAGGATTTTTAAATAATTTAAGGATAGATATTTTTTCTTTCATATGTATTGTATTAACTTGAAGTCTGGGGTATTTGGACAATTTGGAAGAGTTTCATCAAGGGAATGGACCATGGAGGTTTGGCTGCAGAGGGGTTGACATGCAGAGACAGAGAAATAATAGAGACAGAGAAATAGTCCAAATGTTGCAAATCTTAGTAGAGGTCTAAATATCCATGATGAGTGAGATATCACTGAGCCTTGATAATGAGAAGGCACAAAGTGTGGTTATGGATGATGGCTGAAGTAGGAAGTCAGAGGATAAATTTGAAAGAAGTCAAGAAAGAATTCAGATGCCATGTTGTGAAGTGATTGTCCCTAGAGAAACTGAAGACACACTGGGTATTGAGAGCAGTTATGGAGCTGGAGAGGAAAATGGTGAGTTCAAATCTTAACTAAATGTAGGAAGTGGCCATGAGTTTTATAGATGACAGGAGAGGAAAGAAGAGAAGAAGGGGATGCTACAGATGAATGGCATGACATGCTAAAGAACAAGGTTTTCAAAAGAGGGTGAAAGAAAAAAGGTTTGGTAGCTTTTATATTTTTGAGGTTAGGGTGATTTCTTATTGTAAGAAATCACAACTTATTATAAGTCTCAACAGAAAAGGTAGAATTACAAGTGCTATTAGATAAGAAAGAAAACCATAATGGAGGAAAGATCGGGATCAGTGGCAGACTGCTTTAGAATCGGGCAGTACGTTCCTTAATAATTTCCTCCTGATTCTGGTTTATTTCCTTTTAGTGCTTTTAAAGCAGATATTGCAGAGTACAATGGTGTTTCTTTACAACATATCACAGCAAATCTTGAAATAAAACAAATCTTATCAAGAACTTCCAAACTTGGGACCTAATCTTATTAAGGACACAATAACATCTACAACCACAACAAATGTTAATAATGGACGATGCACCAAGCACTGTGCTGAGTGCTTTATACTTCTTAACCCCTTAAAATGCTTTTAAGCATCAGGTCAGGGACTGATATGATAAAATTGAAGGAAATATATTGTCCTGTTTACCATAGGTTTTGTGTTTTTCAACTATGACACGAGATGTTTCTAAGTGTAACATACTCTCATATCAAGATTTTGATAGAAAGTTCAGAGAAATAAATCAATACTCACTAGCATGACATTTCATTTCAAATATCTTCTCACAAAGGTTCTTGCATAGCTAAGGGTGGTATTTTCAGTGACTTCCTGCTCCCATGTATGGCTACCTATTTCAATTTCATTCCAGAAAGTTCAGATGAGGGTGCGGAAGATTGATGTTACTACAGGGATGACTTTGAATTTTATTTAATTCATAACAAATTAACTATTTATAAATGTTGATGTTTTCACTCTTCTGATAAGAAGAAACTTCACTACCCACAATCCTCCCCACCACACAACAGTTGCAATTCATCCACGTGTCTGTCACACATTGGGCTGTGTTAAGCATGTCCTCCTTAAACTATCTATCTATCCATAATATTTCTGTTTGCAGACACCTCCTCTGACCTTTTCTGTAAAAGGAGGGGAATTGAGCAGACAGTTAAAAACACCATCCTTATACTCTTCAAGGCATTTGGCTACCACACTCTTACTTTTGTTTTCTCTATGTAAAAGTTGATACATCTATCATAGATGAAGTTAATATGTGGCAGACTTCATGACAAATGGGACTCCTTGTTCAATTTCCTGTGAACATAAACTCCTTTCTTCTGATCCCATCCTTTTTTGGACCCCAAACGTGTACTGTTTTCATTGCTTGATGCCACTTTCTCGATTACCTTTACACTTGCCGAGGAGGTTCATCAGCCTCTTTTGCCCAATCAGGTTTTAATAGTGGGGTTGCAAAGGGGCCCTAGAGCTGTGGAGATAGCTGAATGATGAGCAGGGAATTGAGGAAGTAAAATGACTGCTTTGCCCTCTGCCTTTGTTGGGGACCATGTGTGCAGCTTCTCTCTGTGCTAGGCCCTCTCTCCAATAAAGCTGGGCAGGTCGATTCCCATCCCCCTCCTCTCCTTTGACTCAATCTAACAGTAAATCAAATGGGGGATGTTAATGTAAACACAATCGTCTTATTTCATTTCACTGGAGGTGTCTCTTGGCAACGCAGGGGCCTGGCGTCCTGATGGACTGAAAAACCAATGTTTATAAACCATTCCTTCCTCTCAACTTGAATAAAGCAGCAGAGATTTTTCTTTTATTAGTTCACAAAGTAGAAAGCCCATTCCCTTCTTTGGCCTTTTAAATGATTTGCATTTAGGAATGGAAATTTCCTCTAGGGCTAGGACTAGAAACCAACAAAATTTCATTTCGTTTCTTTCTTATTTTTCCTGTCAGCAGTGGAATCCTTCCTTCAAGTGAAATGTGTGAAGTATCAGTATTAGTTGATCAAAAGTGAACTGTTTTAATTGAACCACAGCTGGGGGCATGGGACTCTACCCTCTAGAAATGCCTGTTCCATCCCCTTCCCTCTGGTCCCTTTTACATTGGTAGAATCCCATGTCTCAGTGTAATGTGGCTTGAGAACCACTTTCTCATCTTCTGTGGCTATTTTCTTTTCTTTCTTTTCTTTCTTTTTTTTTTTTTGCAGTTTTTGGATGGGGCTGGGTTTGAACCCACCATCTCTGGCATATGGGGCTGGCGCCCTATTCCTTTCAGCCACAAACACTGCCCTTTTGTGGCTATTTTCATACTGTGGACAACATTCTGATACTGTCAGTGTTCTCTTTGTAGTTCTCTCCTGCCCCATCTTCCTCTTGGCAGCTCCTGCAGGGCCCTGTTCACCTTGAAAATGCAAATACATACAATGCCTGTCAGTAGGTTTGAGAACAAGATGACCTAGTCCTCTACCAAAGTGTGAGAACTGCTGAAAATGTGTTATTACCTTAAGGTAATTTATCGGGAGATAATGCCCCAAACCAGAGAAATAGCTATTTCTGTCTAACAAACATACTTATTATGTGGCAAATGTGTGTTTCTCACTGTACCAGGGATTCCTGGGACCACAGAGTTGTTTGACATAGGTACTCTATTCAAGAACCATTTACCTTAAATACCGTTTCTAAACTGGCTAAATTAACAAAGGGAATCTGAAAATTAAGAAAAGTATATAGAGAAAAGTAAAAGTCACACATACTGTGCTTGCCAATCAGAAAAATGACTTCTTAGTTCCTTCTGGTCTTACACAAGATAGATTTCTGGTGGTAGAATTTCAGGTGAGGTGGTAGTTGAAGTAGACCTTTGAGGGTAGTGGCCTTTCTTGATGCTTTTAAAATCTATCACTGAGGAGTCAACTTCCTCTCTTAACACACAGGATGTAATAGCAGTTAACATACATGAATCCTTCAAGGCAGTTCTTCGGGCTTCTCTACCAGGTTAGTCAGTTCCATCCAAGTAATTTTTATGGGAGCCATTTTTGGGTGTTTTATTAATAATCCAACCTTTATATGATTAAAAGGTTATATGTTCTGTCATAATTAGATGAACTCTATATGTGCTCTCAATAGTGTATGTGTGCTTGTGTTTATGCATACACATACTCAGAGTACAGGAAATAAATTCACCTAAATGATTTCTCAGCCAATGCATTGCAAAATTCAGACAGATTTCCCCAATGATTATTGTTCCAGTGCTCAAGAAGAAAAATAGAATGAATATATCTATCTATATATGCGTATATATATATACATATATCTTTATACATACATTGATGAAACACTTCTTGCACACCTTATGCATGGAATCAATAAATTCTTTAAAATGAATGTCAACTTCTTGTCACAAATATGAATCAGCTTCATCAGGTACTGATACTTTATTAAAGTTTGAGAAACTCACTTTACGTCACTATAGCTCAGTTCTCCTTACTAACTTCAAATGCATTCTAATAACAGTGATAATATTACATAGAGCTAAGATTTTCCTCATCAAGGGCAAATCTCTGGGGGAGAAGTGAGTGGCATGTGTAATTGAATCTCTGGTTCAACACGGAGATTTCTGAGAAGCTTTGCTACGTGTGGACAACATATCCAGCTTGCAGAAGTGTGGCATGAATTCGTATTATGGCTACAGACATCCATGAAACAGAAGATGAAGATCAAGATTAAAATTCCATTTTCTTCCATTTTTACAATGGTTTGGGTATCTCTGCATTAAAGGACACACATCCTCATAATTAGCATAACTACATTCAGCCATTTATTCCAGTTTTTTTTCTAAGTACTACTATTCCTCTTTTTCTTTCTCCTCCTGTTTCTCCTCCTCTTTCTCCTTATCTTGTTCCTCCCCTCTGCCTTTTTATTCTAGAGGTCTAGGATTATAGTGAGCTAGCTCCCTGAACTGGCCCCCAAGTTTGCTTTTTTTATTGGAGAAGATTTTTTTCCCTTTGTCTTATTTTGGCCACAGAAGAAAGAAGAGTCTCATACAGAAGCCCATGGGAAGGAAGGGTAGAAAGGTTACTCCCTGGGAAAACATTTTAGGCTAAACCATGGCTCAGGCCTGATTCTTGTGGGAAGGATCTGCACATATATGGTCCACTGGGGACTCTGTGAGGACTGAAGAGAACAGCTGGTGCAGCTTCGATGCTCCTGGGGCTGAGCATCACCCCTAATGTGAGGAGGCTACCAAGCACATTCATGCAAAGACACGTGTGGCTTCACATTGCTAACAGCCGTTACTTCCAGCCAAGTCTTGATATCTGAATCAGTCTTGTCTCAGTCCTTGCACTAAAGATAGATGTCAGATTTCTTAGCAGCTCTTCTCTTATTCTCAAAGAGAAAGAGGAGGGCCCACGGTCAGTTTAATGTCCACGCAAGAGCAACCATTAAAATTAAACTTTGCATCTGATTCTTTTCACTGATCTCCAGAGACTTTGTTTTTGCCATTTTTCTCTTCACCAAATTGTGTCCTTACCATTTCCTTCCAGAAGTGCTGTCAGTTTCCCCAATCTCTTCCTCCATCATATTTTTAATAGTAAAGTATCAAATTCCAGTCAACTCTTGCCCTTTCAAGTGCATATGAGGACTTATATCTATGTGTGTGAAGAACAATTTTGTCTTAAGGCATTTCTTACTTATAGAATCCATCATAGGAATTTTTCATCTCTGTATCTCTATTGTCAAGATTAAACCACATTTACCACCCTAGAAATAGATAAGTAATGGAACAGATTTAAATGGAACAGATAAATAATGGAACAGATTTTTTAAAAATCTTAAAAATTCTTTAACTCAGTATGGATTGGAAAAATTTGGAAAGGCAGAGATAAGAAATGAAAAAAAAGAAATGAAAAACCTGCACCCTGTCACCTCATTCTGTTGTCCTCGCCCACCTTGCCCAATCCCTTGGCATTATTCCCCATCCATATTTCTTGGCTTCAAGTTCTTGAGTCTGTGAAATTGGCCCTGTGGCCCTCACCCTATGCCCCAGACCCATGCCCCTTCTCCAATGTCCCTGGGCCAATGTCCTTCCTCCAAAGCCATAATCATACTGTCCCTCGCCCTATGACCACGGCTGTATGCTCTGCCCCATGCCCACGGCTGTATTCTCTGCCCCAATATCCCTGACCCTATGCCCCTGGCCCTTTTCCCAAATGCTGCTGCCCCAGTGCCTGTTCCCCAATGTGCCTGGTAGTATGTTTTTGACCAAATACCACAGGCCATACTGCTGAAGGTTGCACCCCAAACCACATAGATAACATTTGTGGCTTTTTCAGATTAACAGGCACATGATTTATATTTATAACACTATTCACCATGTAAAAACAGACTCAAAGTTCAAGGAAAATGCACATATGAATATTGATTATTGTGTTGATGATTTAATTTGCCCTATTACGTTTTAGTGAAAAATCTATCTGTGGGTATGAATATAGAATTTCTTTCCCAAGTTTTCTATTTACTTCTGTAGGCTGAATAGACTGTGTGTGGAGTATAATCTTTTATGTCTTTCTTCCACAGTTAGCAGATTTGTCCTTCTGCTTAAGCAAGGATAAGCTAAGGGACTGTTTTTAGAGTAATAATATGAGAGCTGCAGAATTCCTTCTGGAATGGCCATAGATTAGTTGCATTGAGTATCTAAAACACATGTGGGTTTACAGTCAATTCCATCATCACTCATCAAGACCTGCTATGAGCAATGGCTGGAGTTGGACTTGGGAAGAATCAAAGTTAAATGAGATCAGATCCTTGTAGTCAGGAAACTCACTATTTAATATATAAAAGTAACAAAGGCCAGGCTGAAAATTTGGGCTTGGTAATAGAGGTATCACAAATATACAACAGAATCACTGGAGGGGATGATGGAATATGGTAAAAGCATTCTTTTTGAACGACTTGAAATATCATTTTCATACTTGCTCCTCCTATAATTTGAAGTCCTCACCTAATATTGTCAATAATAGGTCATTGAAAATTATGACTTTAAGTGAAACAACATATAACAAAAATATTTTTTTCCCTTCATTAATGCTACATCAAAGTAAGTTGAATGAAACCATCTTATTTGAGGACCTCCTATATAATTGTATCACTTAAAGTCACAGTTTTCAAGAATCTATCAATGACATTGGGTTAAGGTTTACTGTACTTTCATGAATTTTGAGAAAAATTAAATGTATTATATAATTTAAAATAATTATGCAGTATTTTCCTTTAAAAATGGGAAATGCAACTGAGTTTTGATTTTGGAGCAGGGAATTTGGGGCAAGAAAAAGAAATCTTTACCTAAAGATAAGAAGTAAAAAAACTCAACAGATAATATCTGTGGCTTTTTCAAATTGAGAGAACATGTAATTTATAACACTACTTTATTCACCATAAAATGCTCGATGTTATCATTTGATGAGCTAAAACCTATAAAAACAAAATTCTGCTGTTTTAATTCTGCTTCAGGAAAAAATGATTTTGAATCAGATAACTAAATCTGGGGCTGGCCTAAGTAATGTGGGGCAATTGAGTGAGTCCCTTTATCTGTGTGTCACTGTCTGCTTCTGTTTTCTGTCCCATCAGCAAGAAGCTGGGGGGGCTGTTTCAGAGGCCCTCAGAACCCTTCAATTTCTAACCAACCAGCTTCTACTTTTCACAGGACAGCTAATTTGGAAAATCTGACAATTATCCAAACTGTATTTTCAATCTAGGCTGAGATGAAAACCATGTATTCATCTTAAAAAAACTGCAATTGCATTTCGAATTCTATCTTGCATAGAGGCTCTTTCAATATACACCTAAACAAATAAAGGAACTGGGAGGTTTTTGGTCTCTTCTTTTTTTCCCTCTTGTTTTCTTTTCTTTTGATACCCTCTGCCAAGGCCTTTTCTTGTTAATTTTGTCAGCTAGTTGCTACTTAAAGCTGACTTCCACGGAGATGTGTATATTTGCCGGCCGGCTTCATCAAACATTCATTGTTCAATACTGTGACAGCTGGTAGCAGGCATACATACTCTTCCCTTGTTTGGTTTTCTGATAAAACCTGTCAAGTACTGGTTGACTATAACTGAATTTGTCACCCTCTCAGCAAGGTTATACGCCTTCTTATTATAAAATAAAACAATAAAACAACATTTCTAACCCCTCTCTGCTACCCGCTCCCAACTTGACAAGCAAATACATGAACAGGTTTTAACACAATACCACATGGTTCACTGTTGATGAAAAATTCTCACACATCTAAAAACATGAGTATCACTCTTGTGTACGCTTGCTCAGGAGACAATGGATGATGTAGAGAAGGTCACAGCACAAGGGTACTGAGCTTGTGTGCAGTTCAAACTGAACATCTAAAATCTGTCAATTTGGCCAACAAGTTATTTCAACAAGATGCTTGGTGCTCTGCAGACCATCTCTATTAAATTTTTCAACTTTTCAAACTAGTTTATTGACATGGCAAAAGCAGATGCTTAAAAGAAAACTGATAAAAACTGTCTTCTGCGGGACATATAGCTTCTAAAAATGAGAGCCTATGATATAGATGGAGTTTGAATTTCACTTTTAGATGGGAAAAGGTGGTAAAATATTTCCGTGGATAAGCTTATCCTTCAGCAGCTACTGGGAAGATCTACATGAGATTTTTATCTGCTTTGTATAGAAACTACATTATCTTGAGTCTGCTATTTAGATTTCTGTTATTTCCTTCCTTCTTTTCTTCTTGGTTTCTTCCCTTCTGTCCTTCCTTCCTCTTTTTTTATTCCAGAAAACAGTGGAACTAACTATTGCCACACTTATTTCAAAGGATTATTATTAATATCAAATAAATTTATTTGGCAAATAAAGTTTAAATTGTAAAATACATGAAAAAAAAATTTTAAGACAGAGTCTCAAGCTGTTACCCTGGGTAGAGTGCTATATTAAAATTTTTAATTAATAACAATAGAGTTGTTGTCATAAGTGGTCTGACAATTAAATTTGTGAATGTGCCACCATGTACTTATGTTGGCAGCACTGTACAGATAACTCACTAAGGTTTCATAATCTTGGTATATATCAGTGTCTCACAGCTGTGTTTGTGTGGATGTGTTGTGGTGTCTTGGTGAGTGCCATTCATTATTGTGTGTTTTTGTATGGCATCTGACAACCCTGATGGTCATTCCAGAAGAAGAGTTCCGAATTGCTTTGAAGGGTAGACTAAGTGTTGGCATCAGTGCATAACTTCCCAAAAAGATTATTTCAAAGGGGACCATAGTGATATTACTCAGTGATGAGGTTTGTAGTACTTTTTCTAGGATGAATTTGAGAACTTAATTGTCAGGCCTCATGTGGTCCATGACTGTAAATAGTAATGCTTACTTCCACGTATATTTCATAAGCCAGAATCTAGTCATATGTTTACAGGAAAAGTAGTGTAAACTGGAAAATTTAGTCCAAACATGTAGCTAAAAAGGAAAGAGAAAGGTTTTTTTTTTTAAATTTTTATTTATTTTTATTATTATTATTTTTTATTAATATTAAATCATAGCTGTGTATATTAATGCGATCATGGGGCACCATACACTGGTTTTATAGACTGTTTGACACATTTTTATCACACTGGTTAACATTGCCTTCCTGGCATTTTCTTAGTTATTGTATTAAGACAATTATGTTCTACATTTACTAAGTTTCACATGTACCATTGTAAGATGCACCGCAAGTGTAATCCCACCAATCACCCTTCCTCTACCCAGCCTCCCCCCTCCCTCACCTCCCTCTCTCCCTTCCCCATATTCTTAGGTTATAACTGGGTTATAGCTTTCATATGAAAGCCATAAATTAGTTTCATTATACTATACTTTTTTATCATTGTTTTAATAAATAGTGTGAACTCTATGTTTATTAAAAAAATATTAACTGTAAGATAGCCCATGGACTGGTTCTGGCTGATTTACAGAGGCTGGGCACTTGACTGTCTTCCTGTCTCTGCTTCACTTTTAACACACAGGACCTAATTGTAATACATGTAAATGTTGTCTCTATGCCCAAGTGAACCCTGGGTGCATGTGACATGCATGTTTGCTGATCACACATGGTATAGAATTTCTTTTGTGAATATTCATAGCTCCCTCTACAACCTTTTGGATATATATTCTTGCCAACCCATTAAGCACAAATTCCTGTTTCACCTTCCTTTCCTACTTGCTTTTGATTTTCAACCACAGACTGCAATTCCTGTCTGCAGGTTGTGAGACTCTTATTAAGAAATAAAGCTCTTGGGCAGCACCTGTGGCTCAGTGGGTAGGGCACTGGCCCCATATACTGAGGGTGGAGGGTTCAAACCCAGCCCCGGCCAAACTGCAACAAAAAAATAGCTGGGTGTTGTGGCAGGTGGCTGTAGTCCTAGCTACTCGGGAGGCTGAGGCAAGAGAATTGCCTAAGCCCAGGAGTTGGAGGTTGCTGTGAGCTGTGATGCTACAGCACTCTACTGAAGGTGACAAAGTGAGACTCTGTCTCTAGAAAAAAGAAATAAAGCTATTCTCTCCAAGTTCATGGAGATCTCATGAGTTTTAAGTTCACATAACACATCACTTATAACAGAAAAGCAACTTAAAAGACAATAAGCTTCTCATCTGAAATGATGAGATCAGAAGGAAGTTGCACATTTTTCATTTCCTTTTTCTGAATTTTTAAAAATAGTATATGTTTAAATTGTACATATATAACTATATGTATGTAGTGATACAATTAATACAACCAAGAAAATTATGGTCTTCTTTATCTCTAAGCTCATCTGGCAAATTTGTTATTAATTTTCAAAAATATTTCTATGTATGTATGTTATAGTTACATAATTTGCATTTAGTTTTTCTTTGTAACTTCTAATCCATTGCTGAAATTCTCTATTTTCTTTATTTCTTTTAAGAAAATTACTGATTGCTTCTTAAATCATCATCTGTTTTAATTACCCTTCTCGATGGGAACACCTAAAATCTACTTTCTTTGCAACTTTCCAGTACACATTACAATATTATTAACTAAAGCCTTCTTGCTGTTCATTCGATTGCTAAACTTAAGCTACATAACAACAACATCTTAGCCTTTGAGCTATCCTTCCCATTACACTCTTTCCCCTGATAAGCACCAATCTGCTCGCTGTTTCTATGTATTTGCCTTTTTTATTTAGAGTCCACATGTAAGTGAGATCATGTAATACTTTTCTCTCTATGTGTGGCTTATTTTACTTGGCATGATGTTTCTTTTTACGACCTTCCATATTGTAACAAATGGCAGTAGCTGCTTCTTTTAAAAGGCTGAATACCATGGAATATTATGCAGCCTTAAAGAAAGACGGAGATTTTACCTCTTTCATGTTTACATGGATGGAGCTAGAACATGTTCTTATCTCAAGAATGGAAGAAAAAGTATCCAATGTACTCAGCCCTACTATGAAAGTAATTTATAGCTTTCCTATGAAGGGTATAACCCAACTATAGCGCAAGAATATTGGGAAAGGGTCAAGAGAGATAAAAGGAGGGGGTTGGTTGGGGAGGAAGGAGAGTAATTGGTGGGGCCACACCTATGGTGCATCTTAGAATGGGTACAGGTGGAACTTACTAAGTGCAGAATATAAATGTCTACATACAATAACTAAGAAAATGTCATGAAGACTATATTAAACAGTTTTATGAAAATATTTCATATTGTTTATGAAATCAGCACATTATACCCCTTGATTGCACTAATGTACACAGCTATGATTTAATAATAATAAATAAATGAATAAAAATAAATAACAGGCTGAATAATATTCTGCTCTGTGTGTGTGTGTGTGTGTGTGTGTGTGTGTGTGTGTATATACATACCAGTTTTTTTCATCCATTTACCTGTTGATGGACACTTAGGTTGTTTCTATATCTTGGCTATTGTGAATAAAATTGCAATGATTATGGTGTCTGAGGTATCTCCATGAGGTGCTGATTCCATTTCCTTTGGTTGTATACTCTGCAAAAGGATTGCTGGGTCATGTTCAGGAACCCCCATAATGTTTTTGTAATAGCTACAACAATTTTCAAACCTAACAACAGTCCACAAGCGTTCTCTTTTCTCCATACCTTCACCAACACTTGTTACTGCTTGTCATTTTTATAATGGCCATTGTAATGAGTGTGGAGTGATATGTCATTGTGGTTTTGGTTTGCATTTCCTTGATGATTAGCAATATTGATTAGCACTTTTTATCAACCGGTTACAATGCATATGTCTACTTTTAAGAAATGGCTATTCAGATCTTGTGCCCATTTTCTAATCATGTTGAAGTTTTGCTATTGAATTGTATAAATTCTGTTTTTAATGTTAGTCTCTTATGAGATATATGGTTTGCAAATATTTTCTCCCAATTCATAGGTTGCTTTTTCACTTTGTTGAATGTATCCTTTCCTGTGGAGAGTATTTTTAGTTGTGAAGTCCCAGATGTTTATTTTTACTTCTCTTGCCTTAGGTTTTGCTATCAAGTTGAAAAATCATTGCCCATGCCAATGTCAAGGACTTCCTCCTATGTTTTCTTCTAGAAATATTATGGGTTTAGGTCTCATGTTTGGGTCTTTAAACTATTCTGAGTTGTTTTTTGTGAATTGCTTAAGATGGGTCCAATTTCATTGATTTATGTAGAGCTACCCAGTTTTTCCCAAAGAACTTATTAAATAGACTATTATTTTCCTATTGTGTATTACTAGTTTCTTGTTTAAAATAAGTGGATCATACATGTGTGGGATTATTAGATGAATGGGAGTATTTGCTCACCAAATTATTGGGGAAGGTAACACATTGAGTACCACACTAGAAAGTAATCATTTTTCCTTAAGGCCACAGTTTTTAATTAAGAAAATAGAATAAAAACTTTGAAACAAAATCATCCTATTTTAATGAAAATATTTGTTTTTTAAAATTGTTTCTGTGCACCACACCGCTCCTAATGTCAAGAGACATGTAAGTTATGCATATTTCATGAAGTCCCTGGCTCAAAACTAGTATGAGTTAACTATAATTCACATGACAGTTAATGTGTTAAATGAAATAATGTAGTAAAGTGATTAGCACAGTGTTTGGTTGGCAAAGAGGAATCTCTCAATCAAAATTAGTTAGTGTCATCAATGGCAAACCCCTTCCATCAAAGGGAGTATGAGATAGGTGTATGGAGTATGAGATAGGACTGGAGTATGAGATACGACTCTCTAAGATTAGGGATAGCAAGAGGCTGAGATTAAGTCCTCAGGTTAAGGTTACTGTTCTCCCATCATCCTTCTAGTCATGTAAGTCATGTACCAGTGGTCATCCCTTGCAGGCACATGGTATGGAAGACTAAGTCTTACCCAGAAGATGTCCAATCTTTTTATACCTCCCAGTGCTCTATCTATATAACTTTAGTACTATTTATTTTATATTTTTGCCAGAAAAATTTGTCCATTACTTAAATTATTGTGTTACTTAAAATTCAATTCACACTCCATATTTTCAATATTTCCAAAGGTATGCGTACCTAAGGAAGTGTTTTATATCTATCAGTATAAAATATTAATACTTAGTGTATGAACAAGTGTTGAATGAATGGAGCTAAAGGAACTGTTGTATATAAGTAATTAGGTATTCTTTAACTTAAAATATCACAGTAAACTTAGAATCAGTATTTAGCCTTAAGATAATTCATAATATTACACTCCCAATAATTATCAAGTGAAAGTGCACTAATAACTAGATAAAATGAAAAAAAAAAAAAAGGATCACTTGAGGATTGACAGAACTCTTAAAGATTGTTTGTGTTTGTGTGAACTGAACTGCTCAATATTCGCTTGAGAATATGATCATGATCCCTGGTGGTTTTGAATTCACATGTGAATCTCTAGAATATTTAGAGATTTATACCCAAGGCAAACAATAATAGTGTGTGGCTTCTAGATAATAACAGGACTTGGAATTCA
>CAUYPK010137756.1:0-10943 GCA_963574355.1 Loris lydekkerianus
AAAAAGCATCTTTGTAGCAGGGAGGGTCAAGTAACCATTTTAGATAATACATTATTAAAGGAAGTTGCTGGGCAATGGACCTTCTAGGAAAGGTCTTTAAGAAAATAAATGCGAAAAAGCCCAAGTGCCCATTGATCCACAAAAGGATTAATATATTGTGGTATATGTACACCATGGAATATTATGCAGCCTTAAATAAAGATGGAGACTTTACCTCTTTCATGTTTATATGGATGGAGCAGGAACATATTCTTCTTAGTAAAGTATCTCAAGAATGGAAGAAAAAGTATTCAATGTGCTCAGCCCTACTATGAAACTAATTTATGGCTTTCATATGAAAGCTATAACCCAGTTATAACCTAAGACTATGGGGAAGGGGAAGAAGGAGGGGAGGGAAGGGGGAGGATGGGCAGAGTGAGGGTGATAGATGGAATTACACCTATGGTGCATCCTACAAGGGTACATGTGAAACTTACTAAATGTAGAATATAAATGTCTTAACACAATAACTAAGAAAATGCCAGAAAGGCTATGTTAATCAGTGTGATGAAAATATGTCAAATGGTCTATAAAACCAGTGTATGGTGCCCCATGATTGCATGAATGTACACAGCTATGATTTAATAATTAGAAAAAAAAAAAAGAAAGAAAAAAAACGCAGGTTTCCCATGGCAGGGTCTGGAGAAGGGGCAGCAGCACCATGTCCAGCTGCAAAGGTGGCAAGAAAAAGCCCCTGAAATAGCCTAAGAAGCAGGCCAAGGAGATGGATGATGGATGAGGAAGCTAAGGTGTTCAAACAGAAACAAAAAGAGAAGTAATTCGAAGAACTAAAAGCAAAGTCTGTGGGGAAGGGCCCTCTCGCCACAGGTGGAATTAAGAAATCTGGCAAAAAGTACGCTGATCCTTGTGCCTGAGATGATGATGACCCTGGATTCCTATTTAAACATAACATCTTTGCCCCCTATAGCTAAAATGAAGTGTTGCCTTAGAGCCTATTGTACATTTAAGAATAAACTTTTGTAAAGAAAAAAAAAAAAAAAAAGAAAGAAAGGAAGGAAGGAAGAAGGAAAGAAAGAAAAAATAAACATGACTGGTATGAGCAGTTTATCCTCTTGCCCTTCCTCTTCCTCTTGCCCCAAATGTAGACAACAATGGCTTTTACAGGAGAGAGTAACAAACTTTAAGCTTTTAAACTTTAACCTGTTTCTCAGGTTTCTGTTTGTAACAGTCCAGTGCAATTCCAAATTGTTATAGAACTTACTGAAGTAATTTTTATTCTTCTAGTATTATACTAAAATTACTTTTCATATTTTATTGTACAAGCTTTCAGTGCAGTGGCTCATGTATGTAATCCCAGCACTTTGGGAGCCTAATGTGAGAAGATCACTTGAGGCAGGAGTTAGGCTAGCCTGGGCAACATAGCATAGTTTCTACAAAAACTAAAAATTTATGGGAGTGGTGGCTCATCCCTATAGTCACAGCTACGAAGGAGGCAAAGGCAGGAGGATTGTGTAAGCCCAGATGTTTGAGGCTTCTGTGAGCTATGATCTCACTACTACACTACAGCCTGGGTGACAGAGACCCTGTCTCTAAAAAAGAACCCAAAGAAACAAAAAACAAAGAATAGAATGAGTAGTCATCATCCAGCTTCAACAATGATCAACTCATGGCCAGTCACATTCCTGGGTAACCCCTGGATGCCCTCCTGAGCTGGTTCTTGCAGCCTGTCCTGTTGCTCTCATGGGTGCCACATTGTCCTCAACCCACCTATGACAGATAGACCTTCTTATGGCCAACCATCCAAGACCTAAACCCACCTTCTGTGATGCCCACAGTCCCTGCCTTGCCTTCACATGGCAAGATCTAAAGAGTCTGTGCCTCTTGTCTCTGTCCCAGGCTTCTTTGGGACCACCAATCTCTCTTGCACTTCTTGCCTCCTCTGTCCTGGGGGCACAGGGATCTTGGCTACTTTCCAGGCCTATAGGAGAGTGTACAGCACTCAGTAGAGTCATTCCCCCCAAACCCACCACTTAGGTACTCTCCTCTGTTTTTGCTACTTTTTACCTCTTAGCTATGTGGTCTCCCCAGGTTATCTTCTAAGATATCTTTATACCTATTAGGGTGACCTGAGGGGAGGGGCTGGAGGGCAGGAGCTAGCAATAGGCTGCAGCAGTTCTGTCTCAGGGCCATGGATGGGCTTCTTTTGTCTCTTCTTGTGTGGTTGGAACTTTCCCTATTTTTCTTCCTCCTCAACCCCTGCCTCCTGCATACCAAGGCTACCAATAGGCTGACAGTATGTCCTGGTTGCCCAGGTCAGTCCTGGTTTGCACTTGTTCCCAGCATATTTATTAGTAGTGCTTCTTTTACTCTTGGAATCTGTGGTCACTTTCTGTGATCTAATTCTATGCTAAGTTCTTTGTTGACACTTGATATGAAAGCCCAGCTTTGGGAGTGCCCAGAAAACATTTTTTCCTTTCAACTCTCTCCAGCTCTTCTACCTAGTAAGCACTTGTTTCCAAGACTACTAACTAGTGGTGGACTTGAACAAACTCAAATTTTAGAGACAAAGCTGATCAAAGATTACACCAAGCATAGGCACCCTGGTGAGGTGGGGGGGGGGATAGGATGATGGTTACAACCAGTGCCTTCTAATAACATGGTTGTATCTGTGTGATGTGTGTGGTCGGTCGGTGGGATGCTGGTCAGCCCACTCAAACTGCCTGGCATAACATGGCAGTTATTATGGCCATCTCATTTAGGGTTTAGGGGGTGGGACACAGAGAGACAAAAGATAGGAAAGGGTGGAGACCCTGGGGCTGTGTGATCAGAGCCAAGTTTGGTGATGTATCTGGTAGAGGGGAGGAGTTGAGAGCACAGGGAAGCACCCTGGGGGTAAGGAGACTAGATGCCGTCTGGTGATCTCTTCCCAAGGGTGGAAGGGATCTTCAGGGATAGATCCTCACTTACTGAATTACCTTCATCAAGTGGCCCAGTGGGCTGTGCCAGTCTGAGGGTCAATACATTTCTTTATTGATAGGAAGGTTTGGGGCACATTTCTCTTGGAGCAAAGTAAGCAAAGAGCAAAGTAAGTATACCCAGTCCCCCGTAGAGTACTCTAAGGCCCATTCCTGTCCCAAAACTGCAAGCACATCCTCCCCTTCTCCACTTCAAGTGTTGCAGTAAATGTGTTCTCAGGAAAAGTTCTTTATGTGACTCAATTCTCAATGGAGAGGAGAAGCAGGGAGGGTCTGTGAGGTCTGTCTCTGAGAGTGCCACCTGTTCTCCCCCTTGCCAAGGGAGAGGTGGCTTTACTGATCTAGGCTAACACTTGTCACTATTAAAATAGAGCCTCTCTTCTGACTGGCTTCCAATGCCTCATTCACTGCCTCTGCCTAGGGTTCTCAGATGTCCACTGTCCAAGGTCCAAACCATCCCTGGCATCTTAAGACCTCTGACCATTGAAGGGATACCCAAGGTGATAGTTAAGGCCTTGAATGAAGTTTGGCCTTGGGCTGTCCCCTAAGTCTTCATTGCTCAAACATGTGGTGTTCCTGGGCTCCTGTCTACCTGGACAAGGGATTTGCCCCCACGAATCCCTCCCTAGCCATCCCTTTGCTACCAGGAAGGTTGTATCTCCCTTCCTTCAAAGGTTTTTAAACCAAAGTACTCCTCCCTTTGGATCCCTGTTTCATTTTGCATTCTTAACTCATCAGAAAGCAGAAAGCCTTGATGACCTTGAGTCTGCTGTGCCTAGCTTGGAATCCTGCAGAACCCCACTGGGGCTCACAGGCCAGCTGAGACTGTGGCCGCACATGGAGTCCTGATGCCCAGGCCTCACATTAACCCAAGTAAAGCAGAATCTCTGAGTGGGTCCACACAGAAGTATTTTTTTAGTGTCCTAGAGGACATTTTCAATGTCCTATGTAGGTTGAGAATCAGAGACTTTAAACCCTTGCCAGGACAGGTTTGAAATGCCTCTCATGCTGGGGTAGCACCTATAGGGTTGGTCATGCAGAATTCTCATCATGATCAGCTGCAGAACTTACCAGTTTCATTCACACCACTCACTGATGTGAGTAAGGAGAGGAGAGAACAGTGTCCAAAGCTCCCAAAGGGAGGTCTTTTGGAAGTGAGGATTCAGAGAGAGCCACTGGCAGATACTAGAGGTGCCCAATTGAACCCTGAACGCTGACATCTGCTACAGGGTTCAGGAGACCTGCCCCGAAACACACACACACACACACACACACGGCATGGGGTTAGGGAAAGCCTCACCCAACTGTAAGGCATGAAGGCTCCTGACCTCTGCACAATTCCCTACTAGTCCTCACACTCCTTGTGCAGGGCTCACCATGGAAAGAAAGACCTGAGGGGGGGTCACAGACCTCAGACCTCTGGGAAGGAGGTTCAGACATAAACATCAGAGGGACACAGGCTGACAGTGAGGGACCTTGGGCATGGACAACAAAGCAGAAATGATGAGAAACCACGAGAGAGGTGGCTGAGCCACAGATGCCACAGACAGAGGGAGACTCAGCCAGGCAGAGGCCAGCAGCACCCACCTGACATAGGCTCAGCAGAGGGTGTGGCAGTCTGGGGGCTTGTACGGGTGGACAAGTAGATGAGGGAATGGAGTGATGGGGCAGGAGCGAGCGGCACAGCTGCTTCTGAGGATATGGCAGGATTTGGAGGCTGATATGCCCAACCAGTGACTTCCAGTGGCGGAGAGACAGCCCTTGCCCCTGCGTAGCCCTAGATTTCCTATGGTTGCTTACCCGCCCCTGCCCTTCTCTTATCTCCTGTGCCTTCTCTCCCCTCCCTCACCCCACTGTGTGCCTGGTTCCTGCCCCATATGGGAGGGAAGCCTTCAGCCCTGGGAAGGGGAGGCAGCAGGCACAGCTGCTGCCCCTCAGCTCCTTCTCTGCCTTCCCAGGGGACTGGTTTTGGCTGGCTGCCCCTGGCTGTGAGGCATAGTGTCTGTACTGCTATTGTTCAGCTGAGATGCCCTGTCTACCTGGCTCCCTGCCAAGCACTATGCTGCCCCTGGAGGCCCTGCTAGGCCCAAGCCTGTGGAATCCTGTCTTTCACAGCTGGCCCTGGCTGCAGCCAGACTCTCTGGTGCTCTACTCTGAATGGAGATACCTAGGCAAGGGCTACAGGAAAATAAAGCCCAGTGCCAACCCCCACTGTGGAAGGGGCTGAAATCAGCTGGATTGAGGCATTAGAGCTTGATGTGGGCCCTGAGATGTCTTTTGAATGCAAAATTGGCCAGATATACTGTTAGGAGCAAGGGTCTAGGTTGGGTGCTCTGGGGACAGGGGCTGTAGATCACACTAGGGAATCTTTCTGGGTGAAAGGAGAAAAAGTTAGGGCTGAGCTTTCTTCCATGGGTCTAATTGCCAAAGGGCAAGTCTGTGGTCAGTAAGTGCTTTATTGGGAGAGAGATCCAGTCTCCTCAGCTCTGCAAGTGCCCTAGGTCATGAGGATTTCGATGTCAAGCTCCAGCCGGCTGGCTCTGACTTCATAGCGGCCCCGGATCAGGCCACGGGTTTGGCTGGCATGCCAGCGCCAGTGAGACTGGATGATGCAGGCTGCTTGTCGTGCCTGCAGGAACCGTCTGCGGGCCTGCCACATTCGAACCTGTGCCTGCACCTTCACCACTGCCCACTCCTGGCAGGTGTACAGTCTTAGGGCCAGGCGCCGTCTCTGCTCCAACATCTTGGCCTGCATCGACCGCCACCAGCACTGGATGATCCAGGCCCTGAGTGCTGCCTGCAGTAATGTCCGGCGCACCATGCTGCCGCGCCACCATGACTGAATCTTTATGGCTGCCTTCTCTAACTGATTGGGGGAAGGAAGAACACAGAGATGCTCAGTGGGGCACCCTGCTATTCCTATCCCCACCTCTGGTCTTGGGAGGAAAGGGGGCCTGGCCCAGGTGGCCCTGCCTATTGTTTCCAGGCCCCATTCATCTTATTTCAAATCCCCCAATCACCTTTAGACACTGCTCATTATCTGTTGGGCAGGTCCCTCCTGTAAGGGCCTTACTCACATTTTGTGTGTCCATGGCCCTGGTCTTTAGAGTCAACTCATCTGTCATTTAGGCTGCCCTAGTCTTAGCCCCGCCCCCAACTGTTAGTCACATTTCATCATTGGGCTCCGCCCACATGCACACAAGCCTCCACCTCCTCAGGTTCTATCTGTCAACATTTCAACTGCATCTCCTTCCGGATTGACCACTTTATTGATTCCCTATCATTGTGGGGGACTACTATTATCACTTGCTTTCAGTCTGTTTCTCAGACCCAGGTGGCATTTCTGTTCCTCCTGATGACAGTGAAGAGATTGACACAACTTACCTACAAGTAAGGGGTTTTGCTTTAAGGATACTCATAGCCCATGTGGATTTCTTGAAGCTAAAGTAAAGAAAGTAAAGGGCTCCTGGCAAGGGCCAAACAATGTGTTCACAGAACTGTATGTTTCTGAGTAAAAATTTTGAAAGCAATATGCTTTAGCTGCAGTTTCTTCCCTCTGACTTTATAATTCTTCTATTGAGTGGTGTGGTATGGAAGCCTCTTTTGGGATGTGACTAAGGGAAAGCTGAGTTGGATAGACTTAGTTTGAGTTTAATTGCATATGTTTAGGTGGCTCACAGTCATCTTTGGGAACAGACAAAATTCTGCAATTGCTGTGTTCACTCACCTTGTCATGTCATGGCATGAAAGGACAGAAGTGGTGTGACCATGATAAGAACATGTCCTACAGTGCCTGGTGTCACAAGTGTGTGGGTAGGGGAAGAAAAATAGATTTGAAAAGTATAGAACCAGAAGCTACTCTGTAGCAAATTCTTTCTTTTATCAGACATGTAAAACTGTAAGTGGAAGATTTCTATTCTCATTGATGCTTGACTAAAATTGAAGTTCTCTCTTGTCAGTAATATATTTGACAATGCAATCATACAATAACAAATGTCTCATATATTTTTATTTTTTAATTGGAATTTTATAAAATTGAATTTATCTGAATCTGTGATTGGAGGGCACAAACTATGAATACTATGCAAGTCAGCAAGAGAAATCAAGTCTTATACACACCACCTATCAATAATAAACATATTTATATATTATAGATATATTTATATATTTATATTTATATATATATAATAGAAAATGAGGTTGTAAAATTATCATATGAAGAAATAGCTAAAAAAATAGAAAAAATTATAGAAGTAGGTTGGTTAATTAATATAAAACAATTCTGTGTCATATATTTATCAACATTAAAAATTTGTAACTTAATTGTTATTTCTTTTCTCATCTTAAATAAATACTGAGTTTTATATTTGTAATGTTTAATGTTTTTTCTTAAAGTAGTCCTTCCAAATGATACACAGTATAAGCTTCAGGGCCCATGAAACCTGGATCTGCCCTGCTATGTGGTATGGATGTAATTGTGCAGCCAGATCTCCTGGGAGTTCACAAAGAGCTGTGTTTCTAGGATTCAGAATTAGCATTGGAACTGTAGACTCAGGTGATGTAGAGATGCTATGAATCCTTTGGGATTTGGAAAGCCATTTTCTGGCTCTGTCTTTAGCATACATTTTTCTGCATGAGGGTTTGCTGGGTGTCACAGCTATGCATCATCCGTGGCTCCAGTTCATGTGTATTTGAGGCTCCTGCTACCTCATACCATTGCTATGGTGCTGTTCATTTGGGCGTCTTACAGGTTCTGGCCAACCAACTTCTTTGCATCATGTTTAAAGTCCTTAAAAGAGTGGATTCTATTGCTTCCCTTAATGATTGTCAGTCTGCGTGAGCTGAGTCCTGGTACCAGCCATCTCAAAGGTTTTCATTTTCATACTAAATTATCAGTCTATCTGTCAGATGTCCACTACTGCAGAAGAGATCACTTAGAAGGGGACTGTAGATGTAGCCATTGTTTGGAGGCTCAGCCCATTCAGGTCAGCTTGCCATGATCAAGATGCTACACCTCACCATTCCCCCTTGGGGATCTCTCCCCTTCCCCCTCCATCTTGGTTGGGAGTTGACATAATATCCTGTTGTTTTTTTTGTCCTCGGATGTTCCTGGAAAACCTGCCCACCCTCTTCACATTCACAGTTTTGCAATTATTCAAAGTGGCAGCTGATAGGGTTGAAGGTGACACGAACTCCCTGATTATTACTAAGTTTTTACAGACCATAATCCTTGGTCTCTATTTCTTTCTTTCTTTACTTTTTTTTTTTCTTTTTTTTTTAGACAGAGTTTCAAGCTGTCACCATGGGTAGAGTGCCGTGGTGTCACAGCTCACAACAACCTCAAACTCTTGGACTCAAGCGATTCTCCTGCCTCAGTCTCCCAAGTAGCTGGGACTACAGTGCCCACCACAATGCCCAGCTATTTTTGTTGTTGTTGCAGTTGTCATTGTTGGTCAGCTGGCCTGGGCTGGGCTCAAATCCACCAGCCTGGGTGCATGTGGCTGATGCCATAACCACTGTGCAACGGGCGCCGAGCCTCTTGGTCTCTGTTTCCTCATGGTTCCCTCTCCTGATTCCTGTTCTCTTCTCGCTTAATTTTTTTTTTCTGATTATAAATATAGTACATTGCTGTTGCTGAAATTCCAATGTGCAGAAACATATAAGGTGGAATGGGAATTTACCATAAAATTTGTACATTTTTACTTAAATTTCCTATTAAAATAATTTATTTTTAACACATAAAACATAAATATATTCTTATAGAAATTCATACATTTCAAACCAAAGTTTCCCTCAATGTTTTCTCCCCCACCCCCAGCTTGGAGGATATCCTGGACAATCAGAAACTCATTTATAGACACAGTACCTCTATGTACCTTACCTAAAGAATTATATAATACTGTTTTGTGTGTTTCTGTGTATCTTTTTTATTAATTAAAGTAAATCATAGAACATAAAATGACCATTTTAACCATTTTAAATTCAGTGTACAATTCAGTGGCATTTAGTACATTTACAATTTTCCACAACTATCACCACTATCTAATTCTAATTTCTAATTTCATTCAGAAACTCTGTATCCATTAAGTAGTTACTCACCATTACCTTTCCCTACCTGGGTCCCTGGAAATCACTAACCTGCTGTTAGTCTCTATTGATTTGCCATTTTGAACATTTCATATAAATGGAATCACAGCCTTTTGTGTTTGGCTTCTTTCACTTAGCATAATGTTTCCAGGGTTCATTAATGTTGTAGCAGTTCTTTTTATGTCTGAATAATATTCTATTGTATGGATGTACCAATTGCATTTATATATTCACCAGTTGATGGGCACTTGAGTTGTTTCTACTCTGGAGATAGCGAAGAGCATGGCTATGAATATTCATGTGCAAGTATTTGTTTGAACACCTGTTTTCAATTCCTTTGTCTATATATCTAGGAATGAAATTGCTTGGTTGTATGGCAATTCTGTGTTTAATTATTTGAGAAATCACAAAATTGTTTTTCGTGCAGTTGAACCATTTTATATTCCCACCAATCACCACATCCTTCTTATCATTTATTATTCATATTTTCCTTTTTCATTTTTATTTTATTTATTTGTTTTGAGACAAGAGTCTCACTCTGTTGCTCCAGGCTAGAATGCAGTGGCATCAGCCTAGCTCTCAGCAACCTCAAACACCTGGGCTCAAGTGACCTTCCTGCTTCAGCCTCCTGAGTAGCTGGGACTACATGTGCCCACCATAACATCTGGCTAATTTTTCTATTTTTAGCAGAGGTGAAGTCTCACTCTCTGTTAGGCTGGTCTCAAATTCCTGAGCTCAAGTGATCCTCCTACTTAAGCCTCTCAGAGTACCAGGATTACAGGCATGAGTCAACAGGCCAGACCACATTTTCCTTTTTAAAAAAATTATAGGTATCTCATGGTGATTATGATTTTTGTTTCTCTAAGACTAATAATGTTGAGCATCTTTTCATGTGCTTTTTGGCCATTTGTGTGTCATTTTTTTTTTTTTTTGAGAAATGTCTATTCAAGTCCTTTGCCCACTTTTTAATTGGCTTGTCTTTAAGAATGGAGAAGAAAGAATCCAATGTACCCAATTCTGATATGAGGACAATTGATGACCTGGTGTATGGTGGAGGGTAGGGGAATGAGAGAATGAAGAGAGGGAGGGAGGGGGGTGGAGTGTCATAGTATGTGACACACCGCTTGGAGGCAGAGCACAATTATGAGATGAACTTTACCTAACAAAAGCAATCAGTATAACCTGATTCTCAGTACCCTCAAAGAATCCCCAACAACAATAAAATAAAATAAAATCAGCTTCAGTATAAAAAAATTGGCTTCTCTTTTTTATTGTTGAGTTGTAAGAATTCTTTATACATTCTGGACACCAGACCTTTCTCAGATATATGATTTGAAAATATTTTCTCCCATTATGTAGGTTATCTTTTTTCACTTCATAATGTTCTTTGATGAACAAAAGTTTTTAATTTTTTTATTAAATCATAGCTATGTTCATTAATGCAATTATGGGGTACAATGTGCTTGTTTTATATATAATTTGAAATACTTTAATGAAACTGGTTAACATAGCCTTCACTGCATTTTCCTAGTTACTGTGTTAAGACATTTATATTCTACACTTAGTGGATTTAACATGTACTCTTATAAAATGCACTATACGTGTGGTCCCTCCAATTATCCTCCCTCCACCCAACCTTCCCCTCCCTTCCCCCTCTTTCCTCTTCATCTTGGGCTCTAGTTGGATTATAGCTTTCATATGGAAGTGTGGGTGTTTATAAATTGATTTCATAGTAGGGCTGAGTACATTGGATACTTTTTCTTCCATTCTTGAGATACTTTGCTAAGAAGAATATGTTCCAGCTCCATCCATGTGAACATAAAAGACGTAAAGTCTCCATTTTTTTAAGGCTGCATAATATTCCATGGTGTACATATATCA
>CAUYPK010137758.1:0-34372 GCA_963574355.1 Loris lydekkerianus
GTGCTATGGAGGGTGGTGAAGAATAATAGTTAGATTCTTGGTTAATTAGCCAGTGATATCGGACCTTGACCTGATTTAACTGCCTCTAAACGTTTTTAAGGATACAGGGCCCAAAGATGAAGGGTAAATAAGGGTAGCAGGGGAAGAAGGTAGGGTAAAAAACCATGTAGGCCCGTCCACAGGGGATTTTCTAAAATTTCTTTTCTTCTCTTTTCTAGATCTTCTTGGAGTGTTTTGATCTTGTTTTCATCATTTCTAAATGTATTGGGTTATAGCCTGTTAATTTTTTAAATATCGAAAACATTTTCTCTGTAAAAATGTGTTAGAGATTTTCTTTTAGACTGGGTGCCATGGCATCCTAGCTCATAGCAACCTTTAACTCTAGGGCTCAACAATCCTCTTGCCTCAGCCTGCTGAGTAGCTGGGACTACGGTGTCTGCCATAATGCCCAGCTAATTTTTTTGTTTTTAGTAGAGATGGGGTCTCACTCTTGCTCAGACTGGTCTCAAGCAATCCACTCACCTTAACCTCTGAGAGTGCTAGGATTATAGGGGGGAGCCACTGCTCACAGCCTGGAAATTTTTAATTGCTGAATACATGATGCATTTTTATAAATATTCCTTGTTTATAACACCTGAATGGAAATTCCTAAGTTATAGAATTAAATGCAGTTAGACGCATACAGAGGTAGTAGAAAATATAGATTAACATAACTGAGCTTTATTAGTTGTAATTTTTCAGACTCTAATTTCTTTAAGAAAGATTTTAGCACTATATTCTGTTGTATTTAGAAAGATTTAAATTAGAACCTCAGACAATAATTATCAAAGGCACTTTGTACTTTAAGTAAGTTTGGGTTTTTCTATTTAAGTTTGAAATGTAAAGATAATCTTTGTGAATTGTCTTTCATGAGTACATCATATGCCTCTTGTCCTATTTAATGTTTTTGACTTTAAATTCTACTTTACTGATATTGGCACTTCTGCTTTGCTTCTGCTTGTGTTTGTCTAGCAGCTGACCATCCATTTGCAGTTAACTTTGTTTCTTTATGTCGTGTATTATTAAAGAAAAAACGTTTGTGTTTGTTTTGTATTTTAAGTAACCTCTGTTCTTTAATAACAAAAAGGAAAGAAAACCAGAGGTAATTAACCAAGTCAGTCACATTTAGTATAACTAATGAAAGCTTTGTTGCATGCTTTTTACATATCTTCTTTCTGGATTCTGCTAGTTTTTTTTTTTTTTTTTTTTTTTTTTAATACTCATTTCTTTCCATTAGTTTAGAGATTTTGGTACATCTTTCCACTCTCCTAGTACCTTTTTTCCTATTTGCAATGTTTTCAAATTCATATTTTGTTATTTTATTTTATTTCATTATTTTTGGAGATTCATTGAGGGTACAAAGAACTAGGTTACACGGATTGCATTTGTTAGGTTAAGTCCCTCTTATAATTGTGTCCTGTTCCCAAGCCCCTTTCTCCACTCACAACAATTGATTCAAGATGGATAAAAGATCTAAATCTAAGGCATGACATGATAAAAATTCTCAAGGAAAGTGTGGGGAAAACACTTGAAGATATCAGCCTGAGGAAAGGCTTTGTGATTATTATTTTTTAAAGAGCATAATGTTTCTCTGTGCACAGAGGAAGATAACATTTTAGGACACATGCATTCTTCATCCTCCCTTAATCCTTTTAGTCTATAGGTTTCGAGGAGATAGTTTAATATTCTTAATTTCCGAATCATTAACCCTTCTATTTTCATATATTCATTCAGATTTGAAGAATCCTTACTAATGACAATGCCAAGTTTTAGCAACTTGGGGTAGAAATGCATACATTACTAGTGACAGTGAAAACTGGAAAAAAATCATCTTGAAAACAAAGATACACATGACATTAACTTACTCTTGTAATGGATTATTACCCAAATCATTTATAGGAAAACATGGATTGAATTAAGGGGCACATTATTGCATAAAAAGTAAGTTCCATACAATTGCATGCAGTCTAATGCCAGTTTTTATAAACCTTAACAATGAGAAAAGGAAGAAATGTATTATATAGAATGACACACACACACATTTTTAAGAAGCATTAAGTTCAGAGAAATCAAGTAAATATTTAATAATAGTGGTCCTGCTAGTACAGTATGATAAACGGGTCACGGCCCAGAGTCAAGGTGATGTGACAGTTGGGTCTTGGTTGGCTCATGGATATTTATTTTCTTATTGTGCTTTGTAACGTTTATATATACATACATAGCATTTTATAAATAAACACATTAATTAAAAAGACCTGCCACAATTCATAATTAGAACATCACTTATCCATTGTGGGTCTCTTTATGGAGATCATTCACATGGACCATCTCTGTGCTTCACAAGGTACACAGTTCACCTCTGCCCCCTCTGCACCTTCTCTGAGACCAAGGTCTCTAGTCTTGCACAGTTGATACTTGGTGCCTTCTTAAATACTTTCCTCAAATGGGAACATGTGGGTACTATGGTCTCAGAATCTCTGCAGATCCAGGGATATACTCCTTTTATTTTTGCAGAGGACAGGAGCCTCTTTTGGGTATGAGTTCTTGATCAGTCTTCTATCTCAATGGTCTGTCAATATTATTAATATCTCCCATCTTGATATTTTGGATAAGTTCTAATGCTACTCAGATTCCTTTTATTTTAAAAGTTATGTGCTTTGTTTGGAAGCTTAAAAGAGTTTACTTCATCTTAGCAATTCAGAATAATTTACCAGGATGCATAGAAAAATATGTGTTTTCTTTTTCCCATTAGTCCTTTCTGGGACGCGATGAACCATTTCAATCTGCAACTCAAGAGTTTCTTCAGTTTGGAAAAAACGTTTTCTCTATTGTTGGCTTGATTATTCTTTTTCCTCCATCTGTTCCTTTTCCTTCATCTGAAATTCTTATTATTTGCATATCAAACCTCCTGTATTTTTCCTTCTGATCTTAACTTTACTCACAGGATTTTTTTATATTCTTATTTTTTTTCTCTCTGTGGTTTGAGATATTCCTGTCCATCGATCTTTGCCAATTCTTAAAAATTTTCATCTTTTCTTTCCTCTACTGCTTTTTTTAAAAATCCAGATTATTTTTTAAGATCTAAAGAATATCCTTACATGGTCATATTCCTTTTTATTTGTTTCAAGTTATCATCAGACTGTTCTAAATGAACTATTTAAAATAAAAGCCTTCACTTTTAGGTCTTTTCCTTGGAAATTCTCCCACAGGTTGCAGGGTTCTATTGTCTGTTGGTAGAATCAGGTCAGGTTTTAGGATCTTGGATGTGCTGGCCAACCGGGGGTATTAACCAAATAATTTTTGTTCCTCTGGGCCCAGAGGTGAACAGACAGGGTACTGGAAATCTTCTGATGAGGAGTCACAAAGGATTTTCTCTGACGTTTCCAGATCTGCTGGTGGACAGTGCAAGCTTTGACATTTGTTTAGCTTCAAAGATGCTTAGCAGAGGGGCCCCAACTGTGGCTTCCCTCTGGGCTCTCAGACCTCACACAGGATGACTTCCCTAAAATAGTCCGTGGTCTTGGCCAGGCACCGTGTGAAATGCCTGTAATCCCAGCTCTCTGGGAGGCTGAGGCGGGTAGATGGCTTGAGCTCAGGAGTTTGAACCAGCTTAAGCAAGAGTGTTTGGAGAGCTCTATATTTTAATATGTATAAGATAAAAGTAATTCTTCTGCAATTCTTCCTGAATATTTTAGAAAAGGTAAAATTAGTGACTTAGGAGTTATTATTCTCTGCTCTTACCACAAAATATAAAAACTAGCCAGAGTTGTGGCAGGCTCCTGTAGACCCAGCTACTCAGGAGGCTGAGGCAAGTGCATAATTTGAGCCTAGGAGTTTGAGGTTGCTGTGAGCTGTGATATCAAGGCACTAAAATTCATGATCTTCAAGGCAAGTTAATGTCTCTGTGCACCAGGATTCAAATAATCATATCAGGACCCCGGTTTTCATTTGTTTTCCTCATCCAGCAAAGAGGTGAGTACATCCAGTCTGTCTGCCCTGGCGACGATCTTAAACCTCACCATGTCTGGGAAGATGGTGGCAACTTCGAGGTGCAGGTTCAGGGCACTCCATTTCTCCAGAATCTTCCAAGCCTTCTTTGCAGAGAAATTATGAAAGTGTTATAGATGTCTGCTAAATCCAAATGTTGGATGGTTAGGTTTAAATCTAAAATTTCTTTGCTCAGCTTCGTATGGAGGATCTATCCAACACTGCCAAAGGAGTGTTGGAATCTCCGATTATTATGGAGCTGGAGGAAATCAAGTGTCTCATGTCTGTTAGAGTTTCTCTTATAAATTGAGGTGCATCCTGGTTGGGTGCATAAATATTAATAACAGAATAATTAAGAAAATGCCAGGAAGTCTATGTTAACCAATGTGATGAAAATGTGTCAAACAGTCTATAAAACCAGTGTATGGTGCCCCATGATCACATTAATGTACACAGCTATTATTTAATAATAAAAAGTGTCTACAATGGTCCCTCTTTTCATTCCAGCATGCATGTGAAAATATTATTTTTGAAGGGTATTTACTGTAAAGTTAAATTGCTGTGTCTGATAGTTTGCATTTCAGTTATTCTACTAAGGAAAACAAAAAAATGCGTAAATATTCTTGACCAACAAAACTATCTTGGCCTTGAAACTACCACACTGGATTCATAAAAATTCCTTTTCCAAATCGTAATTGCTGGGTTTATTGAACTCAGTACCTGTTCCAGCCTGGATAGGGCAGTTAAAGGCTTAGTCATGGTAAACAGTTGTCCCAATTCTGAACTTGCTTTTGAAATAATTGCTTCTAAGGTGAATGGTTAAATAATAGCGTTAGAGAATTTGCTCTAGAGTCTGTAGAGGGTTAAAAGGAGGAAAATGGCAGGTTCTCCTCTTGCTCTGGTAATTCAATGGAAGAACTAAACATGGCAACAGTCATCTCATTTTATGTCATTCCAGACCACCTGCCTGCATGCTGTAATTCTGGCCTGTAATCCTCATGCCTATAATCCTAGCACTCCAGGAGGCAGAGACAAGATCCCATTCTACTAAAAATAGAAAAAATTAGCTGAGTATGATGGTGTGTGCCTAGAGTTCCAGCTACTCAGGAAGATCACTTGAGTCTCAGTGTTTGTGGAGTGAGTGAAGAAGGGGGCTTAGGGACAGGACACAATTATAAGAGGGACTTTACCTAAAAAATGCAATTGTACATCATTCCAGACCACCTGCCTACATGCTGTGTGTATGTTATCACATGACATATCATCCTGTGATAACATGGATAAGAAGATCAGATGGGTTGAGTGGCCCCAAGGTCACAGTAGCATAGTGCATGTCTGTTATTTAGACACTAGTCATTCTGAGTAAAAATCCATGCTGTTAATCATTCATTCTTGGATATATTCAGTTAGCATTAGAGAACTCATTTTATAAAGAGGTAGGTGGAAAATAACCATGTGCTGTACCAATAACTGCTTGGTATTTATTGATGCATTCCAAAAACATTCTTTCTTACTATTGATTAAAGTAACCTATCAGCTCCCAAAGGTTATAGGCCTAAGGATGATTCTGGGGATGATTCTGGTGACTCTTAATTTTAAACTCTGTTATTGTTTTTTTTTTTTTTTTTCTTCTTCTCTCTCTTTCCCTTTCCTTTTATTTTCTTTTTTAATCTTCTGTAATATGAATACAGAATATAAAAGCAAATTAGGCTTATATGCAGGATTCTACTTGATACTTGCAAAAATAAGAGCCTCTGTTGAGCTCTATATATTTAATATGCATCCCGTAAAAGTAATTCTTCTGCAGCTCTTCCTGAATATTTTAGAAAAGGTAAAATTAATGACTTAGGAGTTATTTTTCTCTGTTCATACAGCTTACTCAAAAATTTAAAATGTTTTTTGATTGCTGTCACCACATTCTTTTTACTCTTTTGACTTTTAAGAGTAAAATTATAGCTGTGTTACTTGAAAATATTCGCAAGAGATGCGTTCAAATAAGCGGACACATTTCATGCTTTTTTTTTTTTTCTGTTCTTCACCTAATGCTATAAATTTAACAAAGGTTGAGAAGATTGATTGATCAGATCATTAGTCAGAGATTAATCTTACAGAAATCATTCCTTTTCTGATAGGGGTTAGTACCATAGACTAAGCATTTCAGACACCACACAGAAGATGAAGAAAGTTACTTTGCTCACTCTGGTATTTGATTTTTTTCCATGTCCATGATGATGCATATGAGTTCTCCTCCCCAAACTCTGGATGCTTATATTCAACTTTAATGGACATGGCTTCCAAGTTACCTATGGCCACCATTGCAGATGTAACATGTCCCCATATGAAATCCTGATAATCTCTCAAGCAGCTTCCTCATATCATGGTGTGACACGTGTGGACCAAAATATTTCAAGTTTAACCCCCACCCTTCTTTATTAAAACTTCAGAATATATCTGGAATTTGGTATGTTCTCTATCTCTAGTGTGAACTCCCAAGTCCATGCCCATGTCATCTCACCTATATCTATCCAGGTGAGGCCTTCCAGTGGGCTTGCTCCTTCATCTATGTCCCCTTAGTCTGTGAAGCAAAAACATTCCTCAGTGCCAAATATGATGATTATTGCTCTCAAAGCAAAGGACAAAGTCCTTCCATGGCTCTACAGTACCCTAGAAGTCTGAACCCCCCAAAGAAAATAAAAGTACCTAAATCAGGACCCAATCTATAGTAGGTGTTCAAATAATACATAGCATTTTTTGAGAAATGGACTGCTATAATTACCATTAATATTGAGAAAGTATTTTCATTACTTATCACAATGATAATATTCCTGGGTCTGGAGACATATGGCCTGAGTTTTAGTCCTGACTCTACCATTTACTTAACTGCAAACTTGGGCATGTTACTTAACTTCTCTGTGTGTCAGTTTCCTTAAATGTGTCAACTGTACAAAGATGTAAAGGTAAATACATTGGAATTTAGAAAAGTATTTGGAATATATATATATATATATATATATATATATGTATATATATCTTCTAGGTAAAAGTTAATTATTATGATTAAATTCATGAGTAAACTAGTTTTAAAACCATTCTCAGAGGAAATATATCCATTGGTTTGTATGTTTTATTTGCTTGTATTTTTTTTTTTTTTTTGAGAGAGAGTCACATTTTTATGCCCCAGCTAGAATGCAGTGGTGTCATCATAGCTCACTGCAACCTCATACTCCAAGGCTCAAGTGATCTACCTGAGTAGCTAGAACTCTAGGCACAGGCCCCCATAGCCAGCTAATTTTTTCTATTTTCTTGCCTCTGGCTCCTGGAGTACTAGGATTACAGGCATGAACCACCAGGGCCAGCCTCAGAAGCAAAGTATATTAGTAGCTCTTGAATTAGTTTTAATTTACTCAATCATTAATACTGTTTCTCTCAGGTTCTGTTTTGGAAGAGAACATTCTGTACGCGTCCTTATACACTAGCCCCCACTTATCCATGGTTCCACTTTCCATGGTTTCAGTTACATGCAGTCAGCAGTGGTCTGAAAACATTAAATAGAAAATTAAATTTGTGCGCCATTCTGAGAAGGGCCATTCTATTCCACACCCGGGATGTGAATCATTCCTTTATACATCGATTTCATGCTATAGATGCCACCTGCCTGCTGCTCATCTACATTCCCTGCTCCTGATATGCAACCATCAGTATTGTTTGTAGCTCGATGATACAGGGTCACACAAGGCAGATGAACCTCCTTATGACGCATCCCAACACTACGTCTAAATGCTTACATCATTCACCTTCCTTCATCTCCTCATGTGGGCATCCTATCCCCTCACAGCATCACAGGAGGGTGTGTACAGTACAAGATATTGAGAGCGAGAGAGATCACATTCACATAACTTCTCCTGCAGTATATTGTTGTAATTGTCCTATAATTTTATTATTAGTTATTATTAATGTTCCCTGGCTGTGCCCAATTTACAAATTAAACTTTATCACAGACATAAATGTATGGGAACAAAGTAGAATGTATGGAGGCATTGATATAATTTGCCATTTTAAGCAGCTATTGGGGGAGCAGCTAAAACACATCCCTGTGATAAGGGAGAAGTATTGCAAGTGAGCGTCATCTTGGACAATGAGAACGTGCTGGGGAGTCAGATTTATGGTCCCAGGTCTCCTACTCACTACCTTTAGATAGCTCATGTTAAATTTAATTGACCTTATTGAAAAATGGAGGCACTTATGTACCATAAAGAGCTCATAAATAAGCAAACGAGGTAACGGATAGAGACTATTCAGCATATTGGTTGATACTAAGTCTATAGATAACCCAATAATCCTAAAAGTGAAGAATAAGAATCAGTTTTCAGGGTATATAACTACTGCCCTTGCTTTTATGTCTTATACAAGGTTACTGGTGGAATTTTACAAATGGTAAGTTTTTCAGCTTTCAAGCAAAGGATAAGGACACATTATTGGCTCACTCTCCTTAACAATTTTACTTAACAAAAATAGGAGGAAACCCCTACACATTTGGGAGCCACAAAAGTGGAAAAGTAGAACCCGTACATCTAGTCTGACTCATGACTGGAACCTTCCAGTTACGTCCATTGGCTCGTTTGTTACTCATGTGAAACTTGTCTTTGGCCATTTTTTAGAACAGACCTTGAAGACGTGTCCAGACATCATTTACATTGCTGTAGCTTTGTACTGAAGGCCATTTTGGCCATGGGCATGTTTCCTTCCCAGGTTATTAAGCTTTTGGGCCTTTCCAAAATTAGAGGTATGTAGCCAGTGCAGATGTCACCTTAGTCATCTAATTTGCATGTAATGATTATATTTGAAAAGCTATTCTAAGTGATGGAATTTTCCTTTGGAAAAGAAAAATGAGTCAAATCTGTTCCACTGTAGAATTCTCTCCTTTCCTCCTTAGTCCTGCAGAAAGGCTCATTTTTCCTTCTCTTCCAGTTTCACATATACACAGAAATATGGCTGTTTAAAAAAGCCTTCCACTACTAGCTTGTTTCAGGGAGGTAACCTGATTTCTTCTTCCCTAGTGAAGGAACTGGCTGAAAATAAAGATCTAGTTTTGTTGCCTAAGAGTTTCTCATACTGTCCATTGATGAAATCATCTTATGACAAAGCACAGCATTGGAGCGGTGCATGAGAAGAAATTATTCTTGACATATCCCTTGGGCCGCTGGCATTCTCGTGCCAGCCGGTCTGTTGAGACGCACTATTATTATTTCCCCTCTGATTATGTGTGTGCATATGCTGTCAGTTTGCATTGCTGGGATAAGCAGTTTGAACTTGATGATTTGGTGATCTAAATGTAGTCCCTTCTTCTTAAATAAAAATCTCATTTTCTAGCAATTTCAAGGCTTGTTCAAGTTGTTCACAGAGGAATGTATATATGCAATTTTCGTTTACATTTTCTTTTCCTGCTGTCTTTTCCTCCTGAGGCTGAGAATGAAGAACTTCATAGTTTTACTAGGGCTATGCCCAAAGCTTTAGAAAAATCTGTATTAAAGTGGATAATAGAGAACTCTAATTCTTTAACTTTTTTTCATTTTTGTTTTTTAGAGATGGGATAAGGCTAGGTTGCCCAGACTATCTTTCAACTCCTGGTCTGAAGCAATCTTCCTGCTTCTGCTTTCCAAATCATTGGGATTATGGGTGCGAGCCTGTCCAGAACTCCTGTCCTTTTCTCTAATATCCTAAGGAAGAAGTGCATTTTCACTAGTTGGCTCTTGGGGGGGAGGGGGGAGAAGTGATTTTAGGGACTCACCAAGTTTTCATTTTCTTAAGAAAATTCTTTTTTGTGAAAATCGGGATTTTTTTTTTTATGTTCTTACAACGAACCAACTAAATCTTTTTACTGTTGTTGCCACATTAAATTCAGAAGTGTACTTTTGTGAGAGACCAGACAGCCAAACTCCGAACCAAGATGTGGTTTCTTGGTAAATTACATAAAAAATTTCTTTAGGTATTCCAAAAATAATTTCAACACATGAAATTTTCCCAAAATGAATTAGCATGTCTCTGTACATTTTGTGACCAGAAATTTAATCATTTATATAAATGTGAAAAAAATTGTAATGGTCATATGTTTATCACATACACTACTTTCTCATATTGTGTTGGATTGGTGTTTTTGAGTAGGTATATATTAGATCATGGGTTACACATCTCGTTAATTAGAAAGCTTGTCTTATCGTTGTGTAAGGTTTGAAATCCTAATACAAAAGGCTTAAGGCTATGTGATAAAGTCTTATGTCCAAAATACTAAGTGAGTCTCCAATTAACATGCCAAAAAACAGCTGAAACTTGTTAACTGAAAATTAGCAATACTTCTGTAACAGATAGGCATTTCACCTTTTAAATGTAATTTCTTTTACTAAAAACATCAATATACATAATTAATGTTACAGTGTGCTAATATACTAGATTCTGATTGATTCAATCATAATTGAATTGAATAAATTTTTTAGCCAGCTATACTTTGGAGACTGATTTCCTTGTCTCATATAATAGAAAATTATTTAGTTATATACAGAGATGAATCTGGCTAAATATCCTTCTAAGGCAAAAATACAACTACAGTTGTCCAGAAATTTCAAGAAATGGCATAAATCAAACTATTTTAACAATATACAGGATAAGTTTGCTCTTCCCTAACTTGTTAACTATTAAGTTTTTACTTAATTACACTGATGAATAAAAGATCAGTATGTATTATATATATATAAGTGTATATTTGTTCTAAGAAGTTATATTGATAAATATATGAAATTAAAAACAATTTGAAACATGTCAAATAGTAACTTTGTGAACTAAAAATGAAGTAATATATGTGAAATATTTTGAAAGGTAAAGATTTTTTAAAAATTACCATTTATTAATGAGATCATTTAAATTTAATGTCATGTCGTAAGTGGCTCAGAAAATTACATTTTCTTCCTTTTCATTTGTTAACCAAAAATAATTAAATACTTTAATATTTAAGGAGACTTTTAAAAGAAATTAAGTGCCACTATGGTTAATTGATTTGGTCAGATTCAAAGAGGTGATAAGGACTTAGATCTCCTGACCTCCATTTAGAATTATTTCTATATAATTTTCAATTGCAATCAGACCTAAGGTTAGGAAAACCATAAATATGAGAAGGATAGTGACTTTCTTTTAAAGTTTCAGGGAAAAATGCACAATGCAAATTAGAACTGAATACAATTCTAGCCAAGCATTAAGAAGTGCTACTTAACCATTGATTTTTTTTCTGGTTACAGGCTGTTATGATGAACAAGCAGTTTCAGAGTTATCTTCATTCACATCTTCTGGAATGAACATTCCCTTTTTGTCTAGATAATTTAGGAAGAATGGGTTTTCACAACCAATATAAAATTGTTCATAAGGCCCCCTAAACAACTGTCATTGTGTATGTGTGTGCATGTGTATACATGCTCCAAGGACAACTGAAAAAAACTATGATTCTTTTTTCTCTTGTATTATTTATTTATTTATTTTTTTGAGACAGAGTCTCACTTTGTTGTCCTGGGTAGAGTGCTGTGGCATCATCACAACTCATAGCAGTCTCAAACTTTTGGACTAAAGTGATCCTCTTGCCTCAGCCTCCCAAGTAGCTGGACTACAGGTGCCTGCCCCAATGCGGGATAGTTGTTTCTTTGTTTGTTTTCAGAGACAGGGTATCACTTTTGCTCAGGCTGGTCTTATACTCTTGAACCCAAGTGATCCACCTGGTCTTGTACTCTTGAACCCAAGTGATCCACCTGCCTCAGCCTCCTGGAGTGCTAAGATTACAGGGGTGAGCCACCGCGCCCAGCCCTTCTCTTATATTTTTAAAGATGACATCTGTTTAGCCACGCTAGACATTTTGCCATTTCCAACCATTCTGTTAGTTTTATAGTAGTATCTAATGGTGGTTTAATTTGGCTTTCCCTAATGATTAGTGATACTGAACGTCTTTCATGTGCCTGTCCCTATTTGTCATCTGCATTGTTTCTTTGGTGAAGCATCTGTTCAGATCTTTTGTCAAATTGTCAGATTTTTAATTGGGTCGTTCATTCTCTTATTATTGAGTTCTGAGTTTTTTACTTACTGTGAATACAACTCCTGTATCAGATATGTGCTTTGCATATATGTTCTTAGAATTTGTTACCGATCTTGATGTTTTGTTGATATAAAAAGAGAAAACAAGATATTATTTTAGATAATGTTTAATATATTAGGCTTTTGCTTTCATGACTACTGAGTCACGAGAAAGAAGAATCTAACCCAGTTTCACCAAATTTTTTTTCTTTTTCTTTTTTTTTTTTTTTTGATACAGAGTCTCACTTTGTTGTTCTGGGGAGAGTGCTGTGGTGTCCTCCCTCAAGCAACCTCAAACTCTTAGACTCAAGCAATCAACCTTCTTACTTCAGCCTATTGCAGCAGCTGGGACTAAAGGCACCCACCACAATTTCTGGATAATTTTTAATTTTTTTTTTTTTTTTTAAAGCAGTGATGTGTTCTCACTTTTGCTCAGGCTGGTCTTGAACTCCTGAGCTCAAGTGATCCACCCACCTTGGCCTCCTAGAGTGCTAGGATAATGAGCATGAGCCACCGTGCCTGGCCCCAGATTTTTTTTTTTTTTAATATATGTTTATTTCTGAAATGTATATAATCTTAGCTGTCACATTGAGGTCTGTAATTCAAACGGAGCTGATGTTTGTATTAGATGATTTGGGTATCTGCTTTATTCAAACATCTCTATTGCCTCCTGATTACCGTTTTTTTCATTTGTTATATATCACTTCTATATCAGCTTTATCAAAATCATATGGCCAGAGCTGGTAATTTATGATCTAAGAAAAATGAGGAATGTTTATTTTATGCTATATTTTTGTCAAGTTTATTCCTGAGACAAAAAATATTGAAAAATATGTGTAGTCTGGCTTTCATGCTGTAATATTGGATTTGTTATGACTGTGTGCTACCCTGAATTTCTAAATTTCTGTTCTGGATGAACTTCAAACAAATGTATGTTCTCACTGTTCATTTAAGACAACTGATATGGTAGTAGCACTATGATTCATCATAAAAAGTAGAATATTTAATGACATTCAAAAATATTTGTGTGTCCATGTGCTTTTATAAATATTATTTACATACAAAATTCAATTTTATATTCAGCACACAAAATTATATAACTAATTTAGAACATATTTCAGGAAATAAAAACATAAATAATTTTTTTTACTTCAATAATAACACAACTTATTTATGTATGTAGTTGTACCTTTTCTTGCTGCCAGTTGGTTTGGACTGTCAGAGAATGTTTTGCTCTGTGGATAAGCTGAAATTTGTATCGCGAGTGTATAATACCACATTCCAAGAGAGAAACAAAAGTAGGAGCAAACTCTGATGTAGATCATTTTGTGGAACAGATTGTCCATGATTTATCCAAACTTCATCATTTTTTTTTTTTTTATTTTGGCTCTTAGATATGCAAAGGACTATAAAAATCACCTAGTTACTTAAAGTATTTTTAGGAGAGGAAACATTTTTATTAAACCAAATGGCAAGATGAACCCCAAGAATAAGGAAGATGTAGGTGGAGTTCTGGTGGGGAGAGGCCCACCCAGGGCAGATTTTTCCTCCCTAGGCTCCCCTAAAATACCTTCATAGAACCCAGTGGTTCTGGAACAGTTTTAAAATATTTGATCAAAGATTTGGTGTAGTCTAGTCACTTAACTTTAATGTGTAAAGGAGAATCTAGATATTTTTCCAAGTCATACCATCAGTTTGTGCCAAAGAAAGCACTAGATCTGGTTTCCTGCTTCCCTGTGCCCCAGCTCATTCTGTGGAGTATTCTGTTCATTCTGACAAAAGTTACAAGTCATAAAAGGTTATGTTCTTTTTTTGAAATACATTTTGTTCATTTATTAATTCGTAGTGGTTCAACAGATACTTGGCATTGAAATCAGGATAATAGAAATCTTACGTTTAAGCATAAGCTGAGTTCTTAACCCTAAGATGATTTGCTCATTCAGCAGTGATGTAATGAAGCCATAAGAACTGAATCGGGATTGAGTTCTTATAAATACTATCTATTTATATAATCCTGTCTCCTAAATAATGTCTCCTTTGTAATCTTCATGTTTGTAGAGTTAGAGACTGTTCTGGATGACCTTCAAACAAACGGAATATGTCTGCCATTTTTAGCACTAAAAGAAATAGCTGGAGTACAGAATCCCACTGATAGAGCTGTGGTCCAGAATGAGTGATAGACAGATGGGCAAGCAGCTGGGCCTTTCATAGACAAAACAAAAGCACATGAAACTGAACTTTATTTGAATGTGAACTAAATTCACTCCCAAACCCTTGAATGCATTATACAGTTGAGGGCTCGTGTGTGCAATATTAATGTCTTTATCTCATTTGAATCTTAGAAATAGAAAGTGAATTTATGTAAGAGCAAATGGCACCTGGCATTTGTACCCATTCCGTACACACTACTTGTATAGTTTTTAAAATTAATACTTTTCAGTTTTCCTTTCACATATTATGTAAATAATAGGGAAACTTTGCATTTTGTGTTAGCACTCTTTGAGGTGTCTTGAGACGAGATTATTAATTCATAAAGTCATTAAAGAGTTTGGAAGATATTGACACTTCTTGCTCATTTGCTACATGCAGGGAAAAAGAGTCCTTGAGGAAGGTCAAGCAATGAGTCAGCAGGACAGTGAGAACCTAGCCTTTCCAAGTTCTCTGAGGGCAAAGCCCAGCTCTGGCATCAGCAGGTCTCCTGTGCTGGGGGTGTGATGTTCTTTTTTAGGGTTGCATTTTGCCTGTGACTTTTGTGTAGCTTCAGAATTCTTCCAGTGTGTTTGCTGAGAAATAATTACCCTTACCAGACCAATGCAATTTAAGAATTTCACAGAGAAAAGAGATTTAAGGGAGATTTGGAAAGTTTAAAGAGGTTCTCTTCAGTTCTCCATGGAAATAAAATGTGAATCAACCAACCGGAGTAATCTGAAATAAATATTTTACAAATAGCAACAGATTGCACAGGAATATAAGTGCCCAATAAGACATGTGGATACGTAAACAGCTGCTCATGCTTCTAGTTAGGAAAAAACAGAGGCCAACTTCTCTTCTATAAAATGTTGATAATGTGTTTTGACATAAAATATTCAACAAGATCATCATTCTTAAGTTACTTATCTAGACAAGAGCAGCATCTACTTAGGAAAATATTTAGGTTGGAGACATTGCTTTAAGTTTACCACCTCTTCACAGCTTGAAAATGAGGAAGACTTAATTATACACATTCATAATAATTTAAATAATAAGCTTTATTACAGAGCTCTCATAGGTAGAAGGTAGTATATTTATGCAAGTAGTTCAAACTGAATCAACTCGTAACTTGATATTGTTCTCATTTCCCTAAGAACAAGTAAAAGAACATGGGATTTTTGAATATTTCATGTTGAGAAATATAAAAATTACGTAATAGAGGCAGCAAAAATACTGTCTCTATTTTTTAAATGAGGAAATTTAGGTTTTAGAGGTTAAAAAAAAAAAAAAAAAAGAAAGAAAATCCCAAGTTCAAAAAGCTGACAAACAGCAAAGCTTAAATCAAAATGCCAATTTGTCTGTCTTCAAAAAGTCCCTGCTGGTAAAAACCATGTATATGGCTTCTAGTAGTTTTGTATAATGTAGGATCACTCAATTAGTATAATTGGTTTTCTCTCCTCATTATTTTTTAAAAATGATGTTTAATAAAATATACTTTATTTATTTTGAACAGTTTAGATTTATAAAAAAAGTGGAGCTGAAAGTACAGAGTTCTCATATGGGCCTTCATTCCATTTCACCATTTTCCTCTATTTTTAATGGTTTGCATTAGTGCTGTATACTTGTTATAATTGATGGGCCAATCAATATCGATACATTATTCTTAAACTAACTGTTCATTCTTCCTGTTGTGTGTTCTATGGGTTTTGACAAATGTATAAAGACATGTATCTACCATTACAGAATAATTCCACTGTCTTCCTTGGAAGCCCTGGCAACTGCTGATCCTTTTATTGTCTTTTTATTGTAGTTTTGCCTTTTTGGTGATGTCACAGTCAGGGTCGTGCAGTGCGTAGCTTTTTCAGGTTGGCTTCTGCGACTTAGCAATATGCAATAAAGGTCCTCTCATGGCTTTCTGTGGCTTGATAGCTCATTTCTTTTTATTACTCTAAAAATTACATTTCCATTGTAATAGGTGTACCACAGGTACCCCCTATTTTCTCTTCTAATGTCTTCAACTTGCTGAAGGACATCTTAACTGCTTCAAAGTTTTGGCCATCACCAATAAAGCAGCTGTATACATTCATATGAAAGTTTTGTGTGGACATATCTCACTTCCTTATAAACTATATTTCTATAAATTTAAAGTATTCTCCATGATTTCTTTCTTTTCTTTCCTTTTTTTTTTTTTTTTTGAGTGAGTCTCACTGTCACCCTTGATAGAGTACCGTGGCATCGTCGTAGCTCACAGCAACCTCCAACCCTTGGGCTCAAGCTATTCTCCCACCTCAGCTTCCCAAGTAGGTGCGACACAGGTGCCCGCCACAATGACTGGCTATTTTTAGAGATGAGGTTTTGCTCTGGCTCAGGGTGGTCTTGAACTCATGAGCTCAGGCACTATACTTACCTGGGCCTCCCAGAGTGCTGGGATTGTAGGCATGAGCCACCATGTCCGCCCAGCCTAAAGTAGGTATTTCTTAAGTGCCTAAAAACAATGTGAATACTAATGCACTAAACATTATGATATACATCATTACAGGCTTTTCTGTCTTGATCTGCAAATTTCTGGAGTTTTAACTTACTAAATCTGAGTAACCTTATTTCCTGAGTGTGTCAAAATAGTAGAATAATGTTGGAATGGGTAGAATAATGTTTGTAATGTTTTAATTCCTCTTAAATTTGTCCTGCAATTGCCTAATTACTTGCCTTATTCGTCTCTTAGTCTTTCTTCTGAGGAAGGTACTGTTTCTCTTTTAGACGTAGATACTTTGAATAATAAATTAACTATATGATTTTTCTTATACTCAATAAAAATTTTTATTTAAGTATTTAGAACTACAAAGGAACTTAGACCATTTAAAATAAAAGAATATTTTAAACAACATGTTATGAGAAAACTCAATGAACATGGAAGATAAATATCAAATTATTTTAGTAGGAAAAAGGAAAGGAGAATTCCGAGGATTCCTTTCTTCTCTTCCCACTTCACCTGACACTCTTCCAAAATATTTTCTTAAAACCAAGAGGTTCTAGAACACAGTTGGAAAACCTTCATCTTGTTCCTTCTCCTCAGTTTTAACGTGTAAATTGAATGTCTGAGAGGTGAGGGAAGATTAAACTGGGTCTTTTTATTTTTTTCTAAAATGAAATAAGATTGATCTGAGTTGTTTGCAACAGACTTGGAATTAGTATAATTGCAAATTGTAGGGTTTGTCCCTTGTGATATATGAAGAAAATTAAGGACTTTGATTCAAGTGTAGATGCCCTATAATGAGGAAAAAATGAAATGTGACGCTATGGAGTCCTTAATAGTTTCACCACTTTATCAAAGCCATTCTAAATAAATTGTGTTTGCAATTAAATTAAATCTTTGGTCACTATTATTGTCCTTGAAATAGAAGTATGGTTGGTAAAACTGTGGTTTTACCAATGGTTGGTAAAATCTGAAATCTATGTCTGTATCTGTCTGCATTACTCCCTAATAGAACAAGAATAAACTATAATTATGGCAGGAGGATCAAGATTAGAAGAATCTGAAAATTTAAGGTTATCTAGTAGATTAAGTAAGTAAACAAATATTTAAGAACATGATTAACCTCCTTTGTTTATTCATTTAACAAATATTTATTAAGTGATTGCTGTCCAAGTCTTTGAGCGACACCTATAAATACCACCACTTTATTCCCTGAAAAATAAAACAAAGAGTAAACAGAGATCCAAACACATTGCTTCTAGTACTAATAAAGGTGAAAAATGAGAAATGTCGCTCAGGTTTGAGAGCAAAATGCTTCCCAATCCTGTATTCTAACAGATTTATTGTCCTATCCTGGGATTGAGCAGACTCAATTAGGAATGGGTAAACTCATGTCCTCAGAATGGTGGTTTTAGACAAAAGAAAGAACCATTTATCCTGAACAATCTGGTGCAAATATCTTTTTTTGAAAGTGATTTTTGGTCTTTTGGATATACACCTAGTAGAGGAATTACAGGATCAAATGGCAGGTCTACTTTTAGATCCCTGAGTGTTCTGAAAACTTCTTTCCAAAAGGAGAGTATTAGATTGCAGCTCAATTCATAATAGCCAAGTCATAGAGGAAGCCCAAGTTCCCATCGATCTATGAATGGATTAATAAATTGTGGTATATGTATACCATGGAATATAATGCAGCCTTAAAAAAGGTGGAGACTTTACCTCTTTTATGTTTACATGGATGGAGCTGGAACATATCTTACTTAGTAAAGTATCTCAAGAATGAAAGAAAAAGTATACAATGTACTCAGTACTATTATTAAATCAATTTACGAACTCATACTTTCATACAAAAGATAAATCACAACTATAGCCCAAGATGAAGGAGGGAAGAGAAGGGGGAATGGGAGGGGAGGGTTAAGCTTTGATGGAGGGGGGGTAAATGGTGGGACTACACCTATGGTGCATATAGCAAGTCTAATGTATTAACATGTCTAATCTATTAAGTATAGAGTATAAATGTCTTAACACAATAATTAAGTAAATGAGGTGATGGATATATTAACTAGTTCTATGTAAGCATTCCTAATTATATATAAAATCAACACATTGTACCCCATAAATGCAGTAATGTACACATGATCTATGTGTTTGTGACTTAATAAAAATAAAATAAAATCACTTTAACCTAATGTAATTTAATAGAAAAAAAAAAAAAAAAAAAAAGAACCATTTATCCAATTTAACAGGAAGAGCCCAGTTCACATGTCCTTGTCTGTGGGCCATTTGTTGAATTTAGTTGGGGCAGGAAGTGAAAATTTTCTTGTGATAGTTTTTGTCTTTTCTGTAGTAAAATAGTAAGTATACCCAAATCATCAGCCTAAGAGGGAGAGAGGGGACTGGAGAAATGAAAGAAAAGAAGATGTGAGACAGCCATCTGACAGAGTGGAGGAGTGCAAGAGTGACAGACCAGGAACACGACAGGAACCACAATTTGCATAGCCCAGGGAAAAACGTTAAATTTGAGGCTCTTGTTAAAACTTAGAATTTCAAGACAGTGGAGCATCACCAAGCCCAGGGCCCTTCTTAGGGCCTGTGAGACTGAACCTATAAATCTTGATCTGATGGAGGGAATACAGCAGTGCTGATTGCCAGGACTGAGGGGCCATGCCAGGATAATGATTATAAATTGCAAATGAGAGTAGCCAGTACATTTATGTGATTTTCCATATTACTGATCAGCTTTCTCATCCTTATAGTTCTTTTACCTCTGTAACAGAAATGAGTAAACACAGAGCTTCATCTCTCAGTACTTGGATGTACATGGTCTTTTCTATGTGAGGAACAATACTTTTAAGCCTTTTTTTGTAATATCAGAGGGACCTTAGGTGTTGTTAATTTCTGTTTTTTACTGCTTATTACTTGAAAAAGATCTAGATGTTCCTCCATGTCGCTGGTGTTTTTCCAAGCACAGAGGGTCGTGTATCCTCACTGGTATATCACTTTCTGCAATGTCTTTTCGGTGTGTTTGAGAGAGGCAGTAAGTCTTCATCATTGCCAATTTCTGTTGATGGAGCTTTTATTCCATTATTGTCTCAGATCAGGACTGTCATGAGGACAGATGTAGCTAATTAATTCTTATCAGTCCTAATTCAATTAAAAAATTCCTAGAAACTTCTTCATGTCTCCTTGAATTGCCTTTATAGAATCCTTACTCTTGGAAAGGTCAAAATGCTTTTTAAATAGAAACAAGAAATTTACAAGTCAGACATTTCTCTAGGTGAGGAGAGGGGTTATATTTATCAATTGATTTAAATGAGAAGGCAAAATACTACTCAATATAATTTTGGGAAGTTGGAGGAGCTTTTTCCTTTTCAGATTCAGCTTTTAAGCCAGGAGAATATGAAAATAGATACATTTTCTTATAAGCATACAAGAGCAGAATGATTTTTTGCTAAATTGCTCTATCACCTTTAACATAGTTGAACTACTTGTTCAACTTGAGAATAACAACTCATTCAAATATGCATTATCTCGATAAATCCATGTTTTATGGAAGTCCATTTATAAAATATTAGCTGATGAAATAAATATTTGATGTTAGCATAGGAGAAACAAATAACTTTTTATTTTTAAAATGTATTTTGTGTACATTTTAATATTTTGTGTTTGGGAAATAGAAATACAAAGAGATATCATTATTTATAGTATGGCTCTTTACCTTTGCACCTACCCCAATGGGGATGAGTAGGTCTAAATGTGCAAAGCTGGTACTGTGAATCTCAGCCCAAAGAGGAGACAAGAGTTTGCTTTTCTGTTAAATGGAAAATCACTAAAATTTTAAAAAGGAAGACCTGGTAAAGCACTACACTTAGCTTATGCCTTGTTATAAATTCAACATATATTAAATTGAATTCTGTAAGTGGGACCTCCAGGGAAGCAGTCTCACATTGCCTCGGTTTTCTTAATATTCAGTAGATGTAAGTTTCCTAACTTAACATAATAAAGATTCTGGAGTCTTGTCTTTTCTTTTCTTTTCTTTTCTTTTCTTTTCTTTTCTTTTCTTTTCTTTTCTTTTTCTTTTCTTTCTTTCTTTCTTTCTTTCTTGATAGTCTCACTCTGCCAACCTGGATAGAGTGCTATGGCATCATAGCTCACAGCAGCCTCAAACTCTTAGGCTCAAGCAATCCTCTTACCTCAGCCTCCCAAGTAGCTGAGAACACAGGTACCCCCCACTATGCCCAGGTAGGTTTTTTTTTTTTTTTCTATTTTTAGTAGAGCCTCTTGCTCAGGCTGATCTCAAGCAACCCACCTGCCTCAGCCTCCCAGAATACTAGGATTATAACATGAGCCACTATGCCTGGCTTAGAGCTTTTTTTTTTTTTTTTTTTTAATCTGTAAGGTTTTATGGGTATTTGTGGGTTTTAATGGGTATTTAATTTAAAGCAAAATTAGTTCAATAGACCTTTAGTCAATATCAGGTCAAACTAGGGTCTCACTAGCTAAAGATAGGCCCAAATATAAATTATCTTTGACAGCCTCATTAACGCTTTACATTTTGTTTTTAATAGGTTGTAATTTATATCTCTAGATGAAATTAATGCTTTTTGTGAATAAGCTGGAAAAGGACTTAAACTCACTGATACATGGGTGTGGTGTGGTGAATATGTTCGATTTTTAACAAGGAAGGAAGTTGTATCTGGGGAATCAGCATTGCTGTACCATTAACTTCTGACAGAGATTAGTTTCCCACAGTCGCATGGAGGTAGGAGCATGTTTGGAGTTACTTTTTTCTTTTTATGGAAGTAAAGTGATCTTGTAACATAGGCAGAGTTAACATTACTGAGACCGTTGACATTGTGACAAAAGAAAACAGATTCTGAATTTAATTTAATTTTAATTATTGCCATTCTACCTGAACATGCACATTTATTTTTATGTTTGATTGTCAGAGTATTTTGGATCCGTAAATTTATGAATTGATTAAAAAAAAGAAGAATTTTACTTCATTTTCCACTCTTTGAAATTATTTCCTTTAGAGGCTCTAACTGTAAAGGAAGGAACGGAGAGCTCCTCAAACTATTAAAAAAAGTACAAAGGTCAAATTACAACAACAGGCTGGATTTACTGCCTTTTAAAGTCATAGTCTTTCTTATGATAAAGATTTGTGATGAGCTGATTGAGCAATGTATGCAAGAAAGACTTCTACTGGAATATGATTAGCTTGCCCACATCTTAGGCTGAATTTTGAGCAAAGCTATTAACCTGTTCTTTTTTTTCAAAGAATGTCTTCAGGACTGAAATGTATTACTTAATATGTGTTTCCTTCTTGTGGTACAGATTGTGACAGAAATATGGAGATGTGTGGAAGAGGGGAGGGAGATTGACCATTATTCATTTAGTCTTCCTAACCATGAAATTTTAAATTTTTTATGTGTTGTTTAGCATTTGGTACAATAGAATAACATAATTATCATTTACCCGAGGGAGAGTTTCATTCTTTAGTTTTTGTCTAATTTGCCTTGGAGATATTTATACAAGTTGTCATCAATGAATTTTAATGCAAACAAGTAAAATATATTTGAATATGTTTGCAAGGCAATGAAAAATAATCTTTTTTTTTTTTTTTTTTTTTTCCCCAGAGCAGTATTGCACTGATTGAGCTATTTTTACAAATAAATTTATGTTGGCTATATAACATCTTAGTCTATTTGCTAGTTAACTATTAGAACTTTGACAAGAAAATTTGAAAACTGAGTATGTTATCCAACCATACCCTACATCTAAAGTAACGACTTCAATTTTTCAGTAAAATTCTCGAGTGGGAGCTAGAGAAGTTCTGTGTAGCCACTTCGTTGCCTTTGACTTTGTCATTCAATTGCATTCACTATAAACAATATGGTATTTTAAAATTCTATGTTCCCAGGAATTATCTTGGCATATTATTAAAATGTATAAGGGTCCTCACAACCAAAATTCAGATTGTTTTCAGAAATCTACATTTCAAGCCAGCATCTAGGTGGATCTGATGCTGTTGAGGCAGGGATCACATCTTGAGACATAACTGAGTGATGCTGCCTTTTAAGGGAAATCATATAGAGTTGCAACATGTATAATTTTCCTTTAGTCAACTAATTGCTATAAATGAATTCTAGATAATTTACCATAAGTTACAAAATAAATGAGATCTTATAAATCTGGCTTACAACAAAAATGTATGATATTTGCGTATATATTTCAAAGGATACGATTTTACCTCTGCCTGCCATCCTTCTGGTGTCTGTTTTCTGCATACGTTATTTTTTTTTACTTAACATTTTATAGGTACCCATTCATTTGTAGGTTATTTTTGAAGAACTGAAAATATTTTTACTGCCAATAAGAGAGAATTCTAACACATGTTCTAATAACTTCTAAACTCCATTTTTAAAAGAAAGTAAAACAGAGCAGAAACATAGCTTGCATTGTAGAAACGGAAAAACGCAGAACCTGACTTTCCCCTCTACTTCCAATTAGGATAAAAGTACTTCCAGTTTACAAACTGCTTTTCAAGTATTATTTTATTGCTTCTCAAAACAGAACTGTGTAGGAGAAAGCTGAAATTCAGAAAGATTAACTTGCTAAGGCAGCCTCACACAAACGTTGTGGACATGCAGTAAATCCTGTGGTTTGCTATTAACCAGTTGCTTTTGTTAAACCAGAAGGCAGCTACTTTTATGGCTGACTAGTTCTAAATTGTCACCATAGAAAGAGCTGGAATAAAAAATGTTGAAGAATCAAAAGAAACCAATGAAAGTTAAGACTAATACTTGAAATGTGCCTTGTAGTAAGAATATTTCAGCAATTTTTATTTAGTGGAAATAGAACAACGTCACTAGCTGGATAGTTTTGGTATTGAACTGTCTGAACCATAAAGCATGCAAACTACAGATGCGATCTGTGCATCAGGAAATAGAAGAAATACAGTGACAATCTGTGCACTACATTCAGAAATCTTATAAAAACAATTTAAGACCATTTGTAGCACTGAGGTGCAACAGCTACTGAGTGACTTTTAGTGGTTCTGAGAAGGTCATCTGCATCCCGAGGCTACTCCTCACGGACAGGATTGGTCATGGCAAGTGAATGGCACATTGTCCCATCCATTGTCCTTCACCAGTGAAATGAAACATGGAAGTATTACTAATTTGTCTATGCAGACATCTTTGAGAATGCAGCTAGAGACTTTGAGGCTGGAGTCAAATTAAGGATGATGATGATGATGATATTAACAGCAATAATTTGTGATATGTTTTAATGAATCTTTGAAATTAAATATTCGTTCCTTCACTTTATAGATGGAGGAATTTAGGGTTACAAAGACTGAAGACCATAGACATATGTTCAGGTATTTGGGGAAGGCTTCTAACAGCAGATGTATTGAGTTTTTTTTGTTTGTTTTTTTGTTTGTTTGTTTGTTTTGTTTTTTAAGTCACAACAGTAGTTACCCAGGGATTGTGAGAAGGTGCCAGTAGCTTTGTAAGGATTATGAAGTCACTAGGTGTGTGGTAAGGAGTTTGCACTTCATTTTCTAGTTATATCTGTCATCTACATTCTAGGAACAGTGCTATGGCTTTTGTTTGGAATATAGATTAAAGGGAGAAAGAGATCAATAAGTTAGGGGCAGTGAGGGTGGAGAGGAAAAGACAAAAAAAAAATCATGCAGTGAAATTAACAGAGAGTAAGAGCCATTTAGAAGTGGGAAAAGAGGAAGAGGAAAAAGTAAAAGATAAGATTTTGAAGATTTTTGTGGAGATAGGCAGCTATGAAGGTGACAATGCCATAAATATAAGGAGGAGAAAACCAAAGTTTGGAGAACAATATGTAGAAGGTAAGTGGAATTTCTGAAAGTGTGTGTTTGAAACCATATAGACATTTCTGGTAAAGATGTCATCTAGGCTGTTGGAATGGGGATTTGAGCTTTGTATAGGGCAGTACCTGCAAATCAACTGGTTTATTAATAATAATAATGTATCACTTAATTTTTTTTCTATTGTAGCTTATTAGAAAGTCTTAAACTGGACTATTACGGTGTCCATAGGACAAATCAAAGCTGAAAAAGCCTCCACTAAATTCCACTATATCTTAGTGCAATGTTATCCAATAGAAATTTTTGGCATAATGAAAATATTTTATATTTGCATGGGCTAATACGGTAATCATTGCCCACATGTATTTATTGAGCACTTGAAACATAGCTAATGAAACTAAGAAACTGAATTTTAAATTTTATTTCATCCCAATTATTTTAAAGTTAAATAGTAATTCATAGCTAATGACTACTGAGATGGATAGCACAGGTCTTGATATTTTAATACAAAACAGTGCACATTCTTACCAATTTGGAGATAATGACTCCATTTTCATAATTCCATCAAATTCCTGACTTATAAAGAAGATAGAAAAAATATAACTAATTTAAATATAAAATTGTTAAATGGTGCATGTTCTTTTAGCTGCATATTTTCCATTGATGTTAATTACACATGTAAGCACAACTATATTCAGCATTTAAAAATGTATAAATAATATTTTAAATATACCTAAATTGCATTTTTAGTTTCTTCGTTTCACTATAGTTAACAGAATCTTTCAAACAAGAGCCAAAATCAATTACTGATAGAAGGAGAGTCTATTTTATAGTTCTATTATGCAGAGTTCTAAAAGAAGATGGCAGTTTACAAGTATCACATACTGGATGGAATGAATGGAGGGGCAATTTCTTATTTAACATAAAACTTTATACATTAATTGACTGTAGATTAAATACATTTCTTTAGTGTATTACAGTAAAACTATTTAGGCGCTTAAATTTCAGTAGAATATTAACAGAGAAAATAAATCACCAGGATGTATCTAATCTCATATCAATTTTTTCTTTAGAAATTAAAAATGAATATATATTGTATATATATGTACATATATTGGTGTGAGATGCTGACCCATGAGTATAAAGTTTTATCCTTAATATGTGAAGTTATTTTGTTATAGAAATTTATAGTCAATCGTCCAGAATTAATTCATAACATTTTGGGCTTGAGATCAAAGCTGATACTGTGTTTTGTTGCCTTTATATTGTCACTTCTGTGTGGGAATATGGAGCCTCTTATCTAGCAACTGAAAATAAGATCTTCTGTGTACAGCACATTCAAATTCATGATCCAACACTGTCATTTTATAGGTTAGTGGATCTGGACAGATTATTTTCTTGCAAGTTTATTTTGAAGTTGAATATCTGTATTTGTACATTTACTGAGAGAATTTGCATGCTTGTTTTGCATGTTCTACAAGTTTTACTTTGAGCTTTTCTAAATTTTAGCAAGAAGTTAAAGAAACTTGGGAACTAATCTGAGTGCAGAAACTTCATTTCAAAATCCCTGAGCCCTGTCACCTTGTTTTTAAAATTCTACCTAATACCTCAGAATTTTAAACTAGCTTGTGGCAGTTTTTGATTAAATTATATCTAAGGCCATAACACTTTTCATCAGCTTATGTAAATTTTAATTGAATTATTAATTATTGAAATTACAATAATAAGTAAAAGAGTTTTCACCACTGGGAGCTGATACAGGGAAACTTGGTAAGCATACAAGACTTCAGGCAGGGACAGATGTGCAAAATTTATAATGATGATAAATTTATAATTTATCATCCATGTTTAGACACTCTTGAGAGTGAAAGAGGATATAGTTATGACTGGCTTGGACAAAGTAAGACCTATGATTACCTTAACTCACTAGAATAAGTTCATATGTTTTAAACAAAGAAAAAGAAATGTTGGTGGAAATCAAGGTAGGCAACCAATTGGAGGTTGAGATTACACTGTACCCTCATGTTTGTATGACGTCCTCACAGGTCATGTTCACTGAGTTTTTACTTCAGCCCAGATACCAAGCTAAGTACTTACGTGTTTGGCTTCATTAAATTCTCGCAACAATTTTATCAAATGGATTATGTTTACCATTACTTTACAGACAAAAAAGCTGAAACTAAGGAATTCATATTTGTACAATTTGGTAAATCCTAATTATGCCATCCCCAGCACTAAATACTCATGTGCATTGCCTCCTTTAATCCTGATAATTAATAGACTGACAGATGTTTCAAATCTCTGTTGACAGAGGAGGGAAAACGTATTGCCCAATTTAACATAGCTGATGAGGGTTATAGACTAGATATAAGACCATATTTTCTAGGCAAGAAGCCTACCTCTCAATTATTGGTAATATTTCTTTTCAGAACGGGTATCTGTTGCCATGACATTTATGATTCTGTCTTGTGGGGCAATCAAGAGCTCGAGAAGACAGGCAGGAACAGTACTAGAGGGAGCAGAGGGGTTCATCTGAAATGTGAGTCTCTGTCATATGCATAGCCTAGGGTCCTTTCTCCAGACAAGACTTGTTGGTTCTTTGAATCAGGTTCCCTATTCCAGGGTGAGGAGGCAGGTTTCCTCCAGCCAGAATTTGTGCTCTCATGCCTCACCTCTCCTGAGCCTAAGCTTTGCTTTTTCTGGCTCTGCAGTGTGTGTGTAGGACCCACAGGTGGGGTCTGCAAATGACCCAGCAGTGTTGGCCTGGGATCTCCCGAGATTCAGTTCGATGAGACTTATGGGGACAAATGGAATTAAGATTATGGGCTCCAAAAAAAAAAAAGGCAATTTTCTCGACTGATAAAGATTATGAATATCAAAATAATGAAAGCCCTGGGGAAGATTTACTAATCAGAAAATATATTTTGTCTTTACAGATCATTAGGGGCATAAGCATGACTGAAATGGCCAACCATAGGAACAACTGCTTATAAGACAATGCTAAAACCGCCAACAGGTATTTTTCTGCTCACCTAAAGTAATAGCCAAAGGATTTATAAATCAAAACTTCTAGAATATTACCACAACTAATCAAAATAGGTGGCCTGTACTAATACCAAGGCAAGTGATGAGAGATAAGTATTCCTCTCATAACTGTGCTTTCAATTAGTGCTGAGGTCCTATTAAACCCCCAAATGTCAGTGCTACCTTTAATACAGGAAAGTGTTAATAACTCTTCACCATGTTCAGCTCGTAGGATTATTCTGACGATAAAGTGGCACAATATTATGAACATTCTGTCGTATGCAATTTCTCATACAGAATTATGATTATTTGTTTGTGTATTTTCTTCTCAAGCTCTAGATTCCAGATGGACAAGGGATAACAAAGTGTTAGGCAACCTTTCATCCTTATTGTCTAACAGAGAACTTGATGAATAGAAAATATTTGATGATTTCTTCTTGTTGAATGACCCCTCATGAAATGGGTCAAAGAGTGCTTTTGAATATAACAAACAGTTCCAAAATACATTGCTACTTATTCAACTCAAATTCATTAGTTGAGCCAATTACTAAATAAATAACACTTCACCAAGGATATATTATAAATGATTTATATGTTACTATCCTGCTTAATGTGAGAAATTTCAAATGGACACTTTTCTTTCATTTACTTAAATAAGGTTATCGTTTATCTTAAATCTTTTTCTTTTTCTAAAGGAATCTCCTTTATATGGGACAATATTCTACTCATTTGAAGGTGAAATAAAAATATCCCTTATCCCTCAAGCCTGGTGCTGACTCACTGAGCTTGTCTACTACTCCACCAAATGTAGGTTGAGTACAAATTAGAAAGGTCTGACTTATTTATGTACATTTTACTATTTCAAGAGGAGGAGCACAGAGAAGATAAAATATAGCAAGCAAAAGAAGGTATAAAAATGCATTTTATTTTTTATCTTACATAAATTTATTCTGTAATTTTGTTGCTGTTCTTGTTATCATACCTATTCTCACCTCGTAGCCAAAACTGCACAACTCAGCATGGAGAGACTACAGATGGCTCAAAAATCATGAACCATTTGTGGTTGACAAATTTGGCACATATTCTTGCTTTCTAATAACTGGATTTCTAACCTATTGACCTCTCCCCAGTTCCTCTCCGCACATGCCAGCAAAGCCCTTCCAAGTGGTGTTAGAGCTAAGCAGTAGCTTTTCATATTTCAGGGTAGAGAAAGTACAGTTATCATTGGTATTTCCTGCATCCTAAATCATCCCTAGACTATGAATAGAGCATACTAATAAGTAAAAATAGGTTTATCCACACACGCTTAATTATTAATACATGAAAATTATAAATTTTAGACCTGGCAAGAAGAGCAAGTGTCAAGTTCCTACCTTCAGCAGAAAAGAAACTTCATGAGACTTAGTAGAGGGCAGGAGATCAGGACTTCTGAATCTTAACGTAATGTGCTACCACTGCACGGGTTAACGGCACAGCTCTAAAGTCATCTTATTTACCTAATTTTCTTGTCCTATGTATTTTGAGATATGAACCTTTATTTACAAAGTTACTAGATAAGTAAACACAGTTAAATGGAATCTATCTGTCTCTGGGAACAGTACTATGAGAGCCTTTAGATAAAGGTCAGTCAACCCTCTGGAGGAACTTGAAACTGAGAAATAACTACATAACTACATTCATTCAAGAAACGTGCAACCTAAGAGAGTTAATAGAGCTTTCAAGTATGTCAACTGTCTGTACTGATTAAGAGTAAAAGCTCTAGGTCCAAAGACAAACAGAATCCTGGCTCTGCCACTTCCTAATTGTAGGGGAAGTAAGTTAGGTCCTCATCTGTAGCATATGGCCAAGAGTGCCTCCATCACAGCTTGTAAACATTAAATGAAGCGCTCACACTGTGTACCCACTCAGTAAGTGTTCTCTGCAGTGTCATTGCTGTAGTTCTTCCCCTCCTGCTCCTCCTCCTCATCCTTTCTCTTCTTGATGGCTGGGGTGTGTGACAGTAAGGAGTGGAATGTGAGGATTAGGAAGTCTGCTCTGATATAAAATATGTGACAGGAGATAACCAGGATGAGGAAGGCACTGGTAATAATTTGAAATCTACTCCACATGACATACAATTACAAGAACTAATTTCTTAGCTAAACCTGTTGAAAGGCAGCCGAGAAGACCAAGGGCTACTGCATCAAGTCTAATAAGACCTCAGAATCTGCTTTCACATATGTAGCAGAGCGACACCCAATTGCTTAGAAAAGTACTAGACCTTGGACTGTGTCCTGTTTTGGTGGATTCCCATGGTATTTGAAGAGCTGTTTAATCCTTTGCTGTTTTGTGTTTTTGACTGAGATCTCTCTCTCTCTCTTTTTCTCTCTAGATAATCTGGGGATAAATTAATCTCTTTGACACCATGTTTCCCAGCTTTCTTTTTGAGCACAGTTAAAGTAGTTTAATTCTGGTATAATTCAAGAAGATTATTGGGCTTTCAAATCAAAAATTAAACAAAAAATTCTAATTAAAAGGGCACATCCCATTCAGAAACATCAGCGTTCATCCATATTTTACTAGGTTCAAGAATATAGAATAGAAGGACGACAAATGAGTACATTTGTTATTTGAGTTTAACTGAATGTTTTTTACTTTATTCATCTTGGTATTTGTAAATTTTTACTAATGAAAGTACCATGCATTTCTATAAAAGGAGAAAGAAAACTTTAAGAAATTATGTATTATAGTAAAATATCTTACTAAAGAATAAAGATGTTACATTTAAATACGTTATATAGTTTTATGCATAAGATAATTAACTGGAGCTGCAAATTTCCTGATTTATTGCTAAAGAACAATAATCATAATTTAATGCTTAAATAAACCATACATTTTGTGTATATTATCAAGGTCAGTATTCAAATCCCCGTGTTAAGGTAGGAGGGTAGCTATTTGTACCTCAATTTTATAAATGAAGAAACTGAGATGGAGATTTTTAGAATAAATTTCAATGATTTATGTGTGCTAAGTGGCAGAACTGAGATTGGAACTCTTATTTTTGTGACTTCTTATTAATTATTCTCTTTGGACTTTAACATGAACTCTCATTGATCTGATCAAATTCACTGCTAACTACATTCCTGACATCTTGATCAGTTAAATGTAACTACAATGTTTTAAGGATTTTTCTCTAAACTATATTTCAAATATGATATCAACTATTACCAATGTAGTTAATAAACAAAAATTAAATTGTGATTGGAGAATATTAAGAGGGTTTTACTATTTTCTTCTTGCTATCAATTTAAACAACGAATAGAAATACAAGTATTATTGTCATTGATAAAATTACAATGGCGTGGGTGGCGCCTGTGGCTCAGTGAGTAGGGCGCTAGCCCCATATACTGAGGGTGGTGGGTTCAAACCTGGCCCTGGCTGAACTGCAACAAAAAAATATCCAGGCGTTGTGGTGGGTGCCTGTACTCCCAGCTACTCGGGAGGCTGAGGGAAGACAATTGCCTGGGCCCAGGAGTGGGAGGTTGCTGTGAGCTGTGATGCCACAGCACTCTACCAAGGGCGACAAAGTGAGACTCTGTCTCTACAAAAAACAAACAAAAAAGCATTACAATGGCTTTTGTTTATATTTTTTGTACTTCCAATTAATTTCTTTTTTATTAATCATAGCTGTATACATTAATGAAACTATGGGGTACAATGTGCTGGTTTTATATACAATTTGAAATACTTTCATCAAACTGGTCAACATAGCCTTATTGTATTTTCTTAGTTATTGTGTTAAGACATTTATATACTACACTTAGTAGATTTAACCTGTACCCTTGTAAAATGACCATAGGTGTGGACCCACCAATTACACTCCCTCCACCCATTCCTCTTCCACCCCTCCAATCCTCTTTCCCCTTCATCTTGGGCTGTAGTTGGGTTATAGCTTTCATATGGAAATGTGGGTGCTTATAAATAGGTTTCATAGTAGGGCTGAGTACATTGGATACTTTCTCCTCCATTCTTGAGATACTTTGCTAAAAATAATATGTTCCAGCTCCATCCACGTAAACATGAAAGAGGTAAAGTCTCCATCTTTTTTAAGGCTATATAATATTCCATGGTGTACATATAACACAATTTATTAATCCATTCATTCATGGCTTGATGGGCACTTGGGCTTCTTCCATGACTTAGCAATTATGAAATGGGTGGAAATAAACATTCTGTGCAAATATCTTCATTATAAAGTGATTTTTGGTCTTTTGGATATATACCTAGTAGAGGAATTGTAGGAATGAATGGCAGGTCTATTTTTAAATACCTAAGTTATCTCCAAACATCTTCCTAAAAGGAACGTATTAGTTCGCATTCCCACTAGCAGTGCAGAAGTGTTCCCTTTTCTCCATATTTTTGCCAACATCTGTAGTTTTGGGATTTGGTGATGTGGGCTAGTATTATTGGAGTTAGATGATATCTCAAAGTGGTTTTGATTTGCATTTCTCTGATGATTAAAGACGACAAGCATTTTTTCATATGTTTGTAGGCCATTCTCTTATCTTCTTCAGAGAAGTTTGTCTTTAAGTCCCTAGCCTACCCTGAGATGGGATCACTTGTTCTTTTCTTGCTAATATGTTTGAGTTCTCTGTGGATTCTGGTTATTAAACCTTTGTCAGAGACATAACCTGCAAATATCTTCTCCCATTCTGATGGCTGTCTGCTTGCTTTACTTACTGTGTTCTTGGCTCTGCAGAAGTTTTTTAGTTTGATCAGGTCCCAGTAATGTATTTTTGATGCTGCTTCAATTGCCTGTGAGGGGGGGGGGGGTCCTCCTCATAAAATATTCTCCCAGGTCAATTTCTTCAAGAGTTTTTCCTGTACTTTCTTCTAGTATTTTTATAGTTTCATGTCTTCAATCTTTAATCCAATGAGAGTCTATCTTAGTTAATGGTGATAGTTGTGGGTCCAGTTTCAGTCTTCTACTGGTAACCAGCCAGTTAACCAGGCACAACTGGTTAAATAGGGAATCTTTTCCCCACTGAATGTTTTTAATTGACTTGTCAAAGATCAAATAATGGGTTTGCTGGGTTCATGTCTTGGTTCTTCATTCTGTTCCATACATCTACCTCTCTGTTTTTGCACCAGTACCATGCCGTTTTGATCACTATCGATTTATAGTGTAGTCTGAGGTCTGGTAGCATAATTCCTCCTGATTTGTTTTTATTTCTGAGTATTGTCTTGACTATTGAAGGTTTTTTCTGATTCCATATAAAATGAAGTGTTCTTTATTTGAGATCTTTAAAGTATGACTGTGGAGCTTTAGTAGGGATTGCATTAAAATTGTATATCGCTTTGGGCAGTATGGACATTTTAACAATGTTGATTCTTCCCAGCCACGAGCATGGTATGTTTTTCCATTGTTAACATCCTCTGATATTTCTTTTCTTAAAGTTTCATAGTTCTCTTTATAGAGATCTTTCAGGTCCTTTGTTAGGTAAACTCCCAAATATTTCATCTTCTTTGTGACTATTGTGAACCGAATATTGTCCCTGGCTGTTTTTTCAGCTTGACCATTGTTGGTATATATAAAGGCTACCGATTTATGGATGTTGATTTTGTCACCTGAGACATTGCTGTATTCTTTGATCAATTCTAAGAGTTTTGTAGTAGAATCCCTGGTGTTTTCCATATATACAATCAGATCATCTTCAAAGAATGAAAGTTTGATCTCCTCTGACCCTATGTGGATACCCTTGATCACCTTTTCTTCCCTAATTGTGGTGGCTAAAACTTACATGTTAAAAAGCAGTGGAGACAATGGGCAATCTTGCCTGGTTCCTCATCTGAGTGGAAACGATTTCAATTTAACTCCATTCAATATGATATTGGCTGTGGGTTTGCTATAGATAGCCTCTATCAGTTTAAGAAATGTCCCTTCTTGTGCTATAGTTGGGTAATGGCCTTCATGTGAAAGCTATAATTTAGCTTCATAGTAGGGCTGAGTACATCCATCCATGTAAACGTGAAAGAGGTAAAGTCTCCATCTTTCTTTAAGGCTGCATAATATTTCATGGTATACATGCACCACAATTTGCTAGTTCATTCATGGGTTGATGGGCACTTGGGCTTTTTCCATGACTTAGCAATTGTGAATTGGGCTGCAATAAACATTCTGGTACAAATGTCTTTGTTATATTGTGATTTTTGGTCTTCTGGGTATAAACCTAGTAAAGGAATTATAGAATCGAATGGCAGGTCTATTTTTAGGTCCCAAAGTATTCTCTAAACATCATTCCATAAGGAGTGTATTAGTGGGCATTCCCACCAACAGTGTAGAAGTGTGTCTCCTTTTCCCCACATCCATGCCAACATCTCTGATTTTGGGATTTTGTTATGAGGGTTACTCTTACTGGTGTTAGGTGATATCACAAAGTAGTTTTGATTTGCATTTCTCTGATGATTAAGGACGATGAGCTTTTTTTCATGTGTTTGAATATGGGGAAAGGGCCAAGGAAGGGGAAGGGAGGGGGAAGGTTAGGGTGGAGGGAGGGTAATGGGTGGGGCCACATCTATGGTGCATACAATAACTAAGAAAATGCCATGAAGGCTACATTGAACAGTTTGATGAGAATATTTCAGGTTGTATATGAAACCAGCACAATGTACCCCTTGATTGCACTAATGTACACAGCTATAATTTAACAATAAAAAAACAAATTAAT
>CAUYPK010137759.1:0-40685 GCA_963574355.1 Loris lydekkerianus
CTAGCAACAACAACTTTAAAACTTTAAATAAAGTGCAGAAAACCGTAGCTTAACAGGTAATCAAGCTAAATCACAAAGGTTAAAATCCTTCAAAACTGGATTCCTCCTCATCATCATCTGTATGTCCAAACAGAGCTTCAGCGTATCTGATGTGAGGGTATCAGCATAGACATTGTCATCATCACTGAGTTCGGAGATATCATCATCACTGCTGTTGGTCTCATACAAAGTACCCCCTCAAGCAGACAGCAGAAGACCACTGGAGACTACGTTCATTTGATTAGGTGCGCGTGCACCAAATCAAATAACCTGTATCACCCGAGTATAAGCCGAGTTAGGCACAAATTTTGTGCCGAAAAAACTCGGCTTATACTCGAGTATATAGGTATATATTGAAATCCATCTGTGATAAAAGATACCAAAACCAAAGTTTACAGGAGAATTGATGGGCTGGGAGAAAATGTTTTTCATATATATGTAACAGTCAAAAATTGGTAGCAGAGGGCAGCACCTGTGGCTCAAGGAGTAGGGCGCTGGCCCCATACACTGGAGGTGGCAGGTTCAAATCCGGTCTGGGCTCCCCCCCCAAAAAAAAATTGGTAGCAGAACACACAACGAATCGTTACAGAGCAACAAGAAGATCACTCATCTACCGAAAGCAGACAATTCACATAAACAAAGGAAACATAAATGGTCAATAAACATATTGCAACAGAGTTCAACAGAGTCAGTGAAATGTAAATTAAAGCAAGATAGTCTTTGTCTTCCACCAGGGTATCAAACTTTAAAGAGTTTGATAATGTTGAGTGATAGGGAGGAAGATGAGGAAAGGGCACTCAGGTGCGCTGCTGGTGAAAGTGAACTATGCAGATGTGTTGGGGGCAACTGATTAAAATTTTACGTTTGAATCCCCTGGGACCCAGCAATTCTACAACCTCACTTTTTTTGCCCCTTCAGGAATATCCCTCCATATGAACAAGGCAGAAAAACAAGGTGGTGTTGATAAGAGCAGACTCTCTGAATGTAATCTGAGTATCCAGAAATAGGAGAGATGAATGAAAAACCATGTGGCCATTGCTTAGAAGCAGCACGTCACAGAGCCCTGGAAACATAGGACTATTGGGCCCTGGAACTATGGTATCTTGGAAACACAAAATACTGAGCCCTTAGAACCATGGAACTTGGTAACATGGAAACGATGAGCGCTTAGAACCATGGAACCTTGGAAACAAAGGACTGAGCCCTAGAACAACAGGAACTTGGAAATGTGAGGACAATGAGACGGAGAACAACGGAAACTTGGAAACATGGAAACCCTCAGCCCTTAGAACCACAGAACCTTGGAAATGTGGAAACCCTCAGCCCTTAGAACCACAGAATCTTGGAAACATAAGAACACTTATGCCTAGTATCAGGGAATCTTAGAAACATGAAAACACTGACCCCTTAAAATCATGGAACCTTAGCTCAGTGCCTGTAGCTCAGCAGTTAGGGCACCAGCCACATACACCAGAGCTGGCGGGTTTGAACCCAGCCTGGGCCTACCAAACAACAATGACAACCGCAACCAAAAAATAGCCAGATGTTGTGGCAGGTGCCTGTAGTCCCAGCTACTTGGGGGGCTGAGGCAGGAGAATCGCCTAAGCCCAAGAGTTGGAGTTTACTGTGAGCTGTGATGGCACAGCACTCTACCAAGGGTGACATATTGAGACTCTTGTCTCCAAAAAAAAAAAAAGAAAAAAGAAAAAGAAAAAGAAAAAAAGAAAAGAAAAGAAATCATAGAACGTTGAAAAGACGGGAACACTGAGCCCTGCAATCATGGAACTTTGGAAACACGGAACACTCAGCTCTAGAACCACAGAATCTTGGAAACATGGAAATACTCAGCCTTAGAAGCACAGAACCTTGGAAACATGGTAACACTGAGCCCTTAGAACCACAAAATCTTGGAAACGTGGAAACACTCAGCCTTAGAAATACAGAACCTTGGAAATGTGGGAATATTGAATCTGTGAAACACAGTACTTTGGAAATATGGGAACATTCAGTCCAAGAATCATGGAAACTTTTTTTTGGACAAAGTTCCATTATGTCACTCTCGGTAGAGTGCTATGGCATCACAGCTCACAGCAACCTCAAACTCTTGGGCTTAAGCGATTGTCTTGCCTCAGCCTCCCAAGTAGCTGAGACTACAGGCGCCCACCACAACGTTTGTCTATTTTTTGTTGCAGTTGTCATTGCTGTTTAGCTGGCCCTGGCCGGGTTCAAATACACCAGCCTCCATGTATGTGACTGGCACCATAACTACTGTGCTACAGTGCCGAGCTGAATCACGGAACCTTGGAAACATGGTACCACTGAGCCCTTAGAACCACAAAATCTTGGAAACATGTAAACATTCAGCCTTAGAAATACAGAACCTTGGAAACGTGGGAATACTGAACCCATGAAACACAGAACTTTGGAAATATGGGAACATTCAGCCCTAGAATCATGGAACCTTGGAAACATGGGAACACTGAGCCCTTAAAACCACAGAAACCTGATACGCAGAACCTTGGAAACATGGAAACTTGGAGTCATGAAGCAATGAAAAGGCGGTGTCAGTGGTGTATCTGGTCATGGAAAGATACGAAGACGTATCTTGGAGTGAGATGCTGGTAAGCAATAAGATGCCATGTGTGGTATACCAATTACATAAAAAGAAAAAGCAATCCTAAACTATATTGTCATGTAAATATATAAGTGTGGAGATGTAGCAGAAAAGACCCGTTGTGCCATCATGCAACAATCTGACGGGGGCGGCTGCGTCAGGCAAGGGGCACTGGTGGGCAGGACACCTGGTGTCAGTGGGATATGCAGATGATGTAATGTTACCTGGGGAGCAGTACACAGAAAACCGCACCAAGGGTCTAACCTCATCCACAGGAGACAGTGCATTTAGAGTGATGTGTAACTAGGGGGATGTCAGACTCAGCTATGGGCATTCATTCCCAGCCCCTCACACCCAGCTCTGACTCCTGAGGTTCTGACTGGGCTTGCAGGTGCGGGTGGGCGTGGCCATGCAGGGCAAAAGGTATAACCCCCATCCTGGAACTTTGACATACCCAGGCTGGCCCCTCTGGGCAGTGGGGTCACGACGATCCTTTCTAGACTCTCCATGGAGGATCACATCAATTTTACAATCAAATAAAAATTTCTTTTTTAAAATGGAAGCCAGAAAATTGTCTTGTCTCTTCTCCTCCAGCCTCACCTGTGGGCACCACAGTGCTTGTTCCTTACTCCCTAAAACAGAGGGCCCAAGTCCAGGCTGCAGTGACCTTCTCTATCCCTAGGGGCTGGGCTGGGTTTCACTTCCTGAGGAACCCAAATGTTATGAAGGAATCCTCATGTATTTCCTGCTACCCAACCTCCAAACAGGACACCGCCCCTGCTATCGTTTGTTTGGCTGCTATAACAAAATACCTGAGACTGGGTAATTCATAAACAATAGAAATGTATCTCCCACTGTTCTGGAGGCTGTGAGGTCCGAGACGAAGGCATTGGCAGACTCAGAGTCTGGCGAAGTCTGGCTCCTCGCCTCAAAGCCTGACTGCAGCACACTCTTCTGGCTGAGGCCTCCAACCTCATGGCCTGGTCACCTCCCAAAGTCCCTGCCTCTCAGAACCATCACCTTGGCAGGTAGGTTTCAAAATAGGAGTTTAGGCACCAACCGGGAGGTCCTAACCCCCCATTGTGTCAGCAGAAAGCTCACTTATTCACTCAGCAAGGATTTATGAGTGCCCACTATGAGCAAGATGCCATGGCCAGAAGTTTAATACTTCTCAGCCCACCTAATCCAAAACTGTCACAGTACAGCACAAGGGTTTCTGTCATCCCCATTCAAAGAGGAGTAAAGATAGAGAGGGTGTGAACAGTTCAAAGGAGGCAGAGGGTTCCTGGCGCTTCGGCTTTGGGCGAGCAGCCAATGTGAGTTCTCAGGACAATACATCAGCTATGGGCATGATAGGCTGTATGTTTTTAGTGGTGAGCTAAGAAGGTCCCACGTTCCTGGCACACAGTGTCTTATACGTGTCCCTTGAGTCACTTCCTTCTAATCAACAGACTGCAGGAACGTTGAGATTGTCACACTGTGACTACAGGATTCTCACCCTTGCTGGCTTCTGGGAGCTGCTACCTTGGGAGGCTTCTGTGAGAAGGAACACAGGTCAGCCTCTAGCAAAAAACATGCAGGTGGGAGCCGGGCCCAAGTTCTGCCAGCAATCACTTGCGTGAACTTGGAGGTGGGGCCCATCTCCCTGAACTTCAGAATGAGACCACAGCCCTGGCAGACACCTAAACCATGACCCTGTGGGAGACCAGGAAGCAGAGGACAGCCATCCTAACTTCGTAACCCAGGCAGCTGGGAGGTCCTAAGCTCCTATCGCCTTGAGCTGCTAAGTTTGGTTCTTGTTACCCAGTGGTGCAAAACAAGCCCACCTTCTTGGTGACACAGATGTGTTTCCCTTCTGTTTTTCCTGCTCTGGGCTGGAGTGTGTGGTGAACAGACGGGGGTCCCATGGCTGGGAGGGGCAGGGTGGCAGCCCTCACAGACCCTGCCCAGACCATGCTGAGCTGTCTGGCCCACTTCGCTGTCCATGCCTTCGGCAGAAGAAAGAAATAACCACACAGGACACCAATCCTCTGGGTTCCTCTGTGCTTCGGTGTGAAACTTAAGTGAATAAAAATAGTCACCCACAGAGGTTTACAGAGGAAGACTGGGGGTGGGAGCATGTCAATCTTAGACTACACACATGCCAGAACTTCAGGATGTTCCCACGATACTGACTGCATTTGTTAAAAATACCTTCAATACCAAAAATTACAAAGAGTGCAATGACCCCTAATCTTAAAGCCAAGAAAAACACATGTGAGTCAGACACAACGTGTGGTTGAAAGAGCAGGACTCCACTCAGAAGGGAAATGTGCCACTGCTTGCAGGCCGGGCCGCCACTGCGCACCCAGCTTCTCCTGCAGAAAGCAGGTTTAACAGCCCCCCAGCTCAGTGCCTCCCATACCGACAACCCCGAAGCCCAGTCCCAAAGGGCTGTTTGAACTCCTAGCAGGACCCTTGCCTGGGCTGTGGTGGCCCTCAGGTGCCAGGACACCAGCACAGGGCCCCTGACTCTGGACTTGCAGAAGAAGGCAAGTCACTCATCTATGTCCAGTAGGCAGGGGAGAGGGCCACGTGGCCGCAGAGCCACTGGCAAACATAGCAGGGTGTCCCGGGGATTGGAACCACTAACAACTGGGCATGACTATCACACAGGGCCTTTTGCTAAATCCTCCAGGAGGCTGAGAAGGGACTGTGAGCCCATCTCTTAGACAGAAATGGTAACACTAGGGAATTGCAGAAGGGACTGTGAGCCCATCTCTCAGACGGAAATGGTAACACTAGGGAATTGCAGAAGGGACTGTGAGCCCATCTCTCAGACGGAAATGGTGACACTAGGGAATTGCAGAAGGGACTGTGAGCCCATCTCTCAGACAGAAATGGTGACACTAGGGAATTGCAGAAGGGACTGTGAGCCCATCTCTCAGACGGAAATGGTAACACTAGGGAATTGCAGAAGGGACTGTGAGCCCATCTCTCAGACGGACGTAGTGACACTTGGGAATTGCATGGGTGGTGTAGGCAGCTGCACAGCCCTCCCCCCTGCCCGAGGAGAGCAGACACTGGGTATTGTCTGGCTGTGCCCTCTTTCCCGCAGCCTCCTGACACTCTAGGGCAAGTGTCTGCTTGCCTGAGGGTCCCTGAGGGCCCTACCCAGTCTTAGCTCCCAAAGCAGCTTTCAAAGGGAGAACTTCCGGCTGGGCCTTCCCCCTCCTGGCCAACCCTTAACTTCAGGCTAGGTGTGTTGCTGGTCTGGGGGTACCTGCTTGTGACCCAAGGTCACTTAGAGTGACTGACAAAGGCAGGCCTGGTGGTGCTCACAGAGACAAGGGCAGCCTACACCTCCTGAGGCTCCTGCAACCGTCCACCTTGCTAGCCTGCTAGGGTGACCAAGTGGCTGCCTCCCCTCCCCCAGCCCAGCCCCCCTGGCTTCTCCTGTGGTACAAGGGCAAGATGTACATCTGTGCCTGGGAACCATCCCTCCCAAAAGCCCTGGCATGCCTCTCTGTCTCACATTTACTTAAAAAAATATTTCTTTAATAGACTTTATCTTTTAGAGGAGTTTTAGGTTCATAGCAAAATTGAGCAGAAGCTACAAAGATCTCTCATACGTCCCCCCCATATACACTTTATCCCCCACTGTCCATGCCCCCACAATAGTGCAGACCCCTAAGCTGAGATGGATGCATCATATCACTCAGAGCCTGGGGTTGACATCAGGGTTGTATGTCAACCTTGGTGTATGTTTTGCAAATATGAACAAATGTGTGATGACATGAGTCTGCCGTGATAGTTGACACAGCAGTTTCACTGCCCTAAAAGTCCCCTGTGCTCTGAGGATCCATCCGTCCCTCTCCACCACCCCCTGGGGGCGGCTGAAGTTTTTCTTATCTCCATACATTTTTTTTTAATTTTGTTTTTTTTATTAAATCATAGCTGTGTACATTAATGTGATCATGGGGCACCATACCCTGGTTTCATAGACTGTTTGACACGTTTTCATCACACTGGTTAACATAGCCTTCCTGGCATTTTTTTATTTATTGTGCTAAGACATTTACACCATACTTTTGCCGTTTTTTCAGATAGTAGCCTTGACAGACTGGCTTCTTTCACTCAGTAACAAGCATTCAAGGTTCCTCCACATCTTTTCATGCCTTGGGAGCTGCTTTCTTTCTTTCTTTCTTTTTTTTTTTTTTTTTTTTTTTTTTGCAGTTTTTGGCTGGGGCCAGGTTTGAACCTGCCACCCTAGGTATATGGGGCTGGCACCCTACTCCTTTTGAGTCACAGGTGCCGCCCAGGGAGCTGCTTTCTTTACAGCTCTGAACAGTGCTCTGTCATCAGACGAGTCTCGGGTTATTCACCTGCTAAAGGGCCTCTCAATTGCTCTCAAGTTGTGGCAATTGTGAATAAAGCCACCATCAGCATCTGTGTGCAGCTTTCTGGGTGGACACGAGCTTTCAGTTCATTTGGGTCAACGCCAAGGAGCGTGATTACCGATTGTATGGTAAAAATATGTTTACTTTAGTAAAAAGCTGCCAAACCGTTTTCAAAATAGCCGTGCCATTTGTATCCAGCAATGAATGAGAGCTCCCATTCCTCTGTGCACATTTACATTTTAAAGCAACGTTTATTTTTTATAGTATGAAATGTCTTTTTTATAGAAAATTTGAAAACCAAAAGGGAAAGATAAAGAATAAAATGAAAATCCCTTGTGATCCCCTGACTCCTTCATCTACTCAGTAGTGAGACGTGATTCTACCAGGTGGGCTGAGCTCCAGGGGCCCGGCCGTGGGCGACCAGCACACAACTGTCCTCAAGTGACCCAGATTCATGGGGAGGAGATTGACTGGCCTCAATATGCAAATAAGCCACTGCTGCAACCGTGGTGGAGCCTGGGATGGGGACATGCGCCAGGAGGAAAAGAAAGCAGGGGGTGGGCCGAGGGGGGCTGAGGTCCCAGGAGGGTATGGGGGTGGTTACAGACAAGGCCCTGGCAGATGTGGGAGCCTGAGCCACTCTGCACAAAATCCACATGCCTTACAGAATTGCTCAGTTACCTGCTCTTGGTCTCTGCTCAGGGAGACAGCGCTGGCACCAGCCATGACCCGGCAAGGTAGCTCCACCTCTCCGAGGGTTTACACCACAGAGTGTCTGATGAGAGGGGTTCCCCATCAAACCAGGATCCTCCAAACTGGAGAGTTCTGAGAAAACTGACATGGGGGCCAGGGTGGGAGAGAAGAATAGGGCAGAGAGAAAAAGGGAAGCTGAGAGCTTGTGCACCTGTCCCGGTAGGAATGGCAGCAGGCCCTGCTACAGCCAGCTGCCAGGTTCCTGAAGGCTCTGGCTCAGCCCAGACTGTGCATCTGAAAAACCAAGGCCACGCCACCCGGCCCCTTCCTGCTCTGATGCAATGCGACCTTAAACCATGGAACAGTCCTCTTCTCATCGAGTCCCCTGCTGACAGGTGTGCAGCTGTGATGATGATCTGACCGCCAGTCCTCATTCACACCTCCATTGCCTCTGTGGGTTGGTGCACCTGCCAGACAAAAGGGTGGCAGTTGGGGGTGTGATTTGGTGTTCGTATCCATCTTAATAATATACACTTTTTCTGAATTTCATCATTCTGAGAAAAGAAAAGAGTTTTTATCTGAGGAATGCAAATCCTCTTACGTTATCAGGCTGGGAGAGGAGTTTACATGAGAGCATGGTCACATCCTGCTCTACCCTCAAGCTGTGCACTGATCTCAGGAAATCAATTGCTGTTGCCACAAGAAGCTATGAATTAACCTGATAATGTCACCCAGGATACTATGACCCACACCCTAGAGCTTAATATTGTCGAGCCAATCATGAATCAATGTTTTCTCTGTAAGCCAATGAGAATTCCCGAGAGGCAATGTTGTTTCTGCCCACCTCCTCTCCCTCCCCCCCTTTTTTTTGCCTTAAAAAAAACTGTAACGAAGGCTGAAAGGAGCTCATAGCCCTGGTTACATAGGTCTGAGTCTTCTGGGCAGCAGTCAGAATCTTTAAGTTATTATTTTATGTCTCAGTGTTTTCCTTTTAGGTTGACAAATCTGTCTCATTCTAAAGTGATAAGATGGTACTTACTGTCCTTCATTTCTGTTCAGAGAGAACAAGATCACCTAGAAGTAAATGAGTTTTAAAATCTAAAGAAAAGGGTGACACCTGTGGCTCAAAGGAGTAGGGTGCCAGTCCCATATGCCAGAGGTGGTGGGTTCAAACCCAGCCCCCGCCAAAAACTGCAAAAAAAAAAAAAATAAATAAAATAAATTAAAAAAAAAATACATAAAAGCTAAAGAAAAAAAAAAAAGAGAAACGAATGAGTCAAAGTGAAGAAAACATCTTTGAGGACATGTCTCCACCTGCCTGCTTTGTAATGGGAATTTTCTTTTTTTTTTTCAGTTTTTGTCCAGGGCGGAGTTTGAACCCACCACCTCCGGTATATGGGGCTGGCGCCCTACTCCTTGAGCCACAGGAACTGCCCTGTAAGGGGAATTTTTTAAAGAGAAACAAAGTCTGACAAAAATTAAGTTCCTAGAAAAAGTGCTACAGACCTATTGCTGAATATCTCTACAGTCACCTGCAAAACACTTCCCTGGGGGGGCTATGCACCCACATCCATAGTGCCTAATCCACCCTTTAAAGCAATTTTGGAATTCTTTTTCTGGAATGGACATCAGAGCTATTGTCCTACGGCACACAAAAACCCACAACAATGATTAATGAATGCACTCGGCAAGACACTGCTCCACGTGGACATGAACACAGCTGTGAGTCACTGATATACAAAGTTGTGAAGCCTTACCAAGTTGTTTGTACAGTGCTGCCCGTGTACATGCACAGTGACAAGTTTGCAAACTTAATTGTCAGACCTTGTACGACAGCAGCTCTGATAGTCATTCCAGAAAAAGAGTTCCAAAATTGTTCTGAAGAGGGTACAAAGCACTGGTGCTGATGCACAGCTTCTCCAGGGGAATAGAGGTGACCGTAGTGATGTTCACCAAAGAGATACGTAGCTATTTTTCTGGGATGAGTTCGTGAACTTCATTGTCATACCTTAGGGGGAGCACTATTCCACCCTCCACAGCAAACCTTAATATCTGTAGTGTTGGTAGTAATGTCCCCTCTTTAATTCCTAATTTGAGTCTTACTTTTTTTCTTAGTCTAGCAAAAGGCTGTCAACGTTGTGTATATATATATATATATATATATATATATATATATATTTTTTTTTTTTTTTTTTTTTTTTTTTGAGACAGAGCCACAAGCTGTAGCCCTGGGAGTGCCATGGCCTCACAGCTCACAGCAACCTCCAACTCCTATGCTTAAGTGATTCTCTTGCCTCAGCCTCACAAGTAGCTGGGACTACAGGTGCCTGCCACAACGCCTGGCTATTTTTTGGTTGTAGTTATCATTGTTGTTAGGTGGGCCTGGGCTGGATTTGAACCCACCGGCTCAGGTGTATGTGACTGGTGCCTTAGCTGCTTGAGCTACAGGCACCGAGCTAGTCAATATTTTTTTTTAAGTCAACTTTTGATTTTGTTGATTACTCTAGTTTGTCTATTCTCTTTTTACATTTATTTTCTAGTCAAATCTGTATATATATTTTTTACTTTCTTCTGCTTGCATCAGTTTAGTTTTTTCCTTTTCAAGTTCAAGTTTCTCAAGATTTCTTCTTTCCTAATATAAATGTGTACAGCTTTAAGTTTTTCTCTAAGCACTGTCTTGGCTGCACTCCATAAGTTCTGGTAAATCGTATTTTATTTTTCATTGATCTCAAAGTATTTCCTCATTTCCCCTATGATTCCTTCTTTGAGCCACATTGGTAGTTTAGTTCTGTGTTACTTAACTTCCTAATATTTGTGAATTTCACAAATTTCTTCTTGTTATGGATTTCTAATTTAATTCCACTGTGGTTGTAGAAGATATTTCATATGATTTCAGTCCTTTTAAATTTATTGAGGCTTATTTTATGGCCTGATATATGGTCTAATGCTGAAGATGTTCTATGTGCAATTGAAAAGAACGTGCAGTCTGCTAGTGGGTTATAGGGATCACAGTGAAACATTTTCCCTTTGGTTGGTTAACTGCAAGATCAACCCACAATTATGGTAGATTAATAAGAGAAAGGTTTATTTCCAAATACTATGTGCACGGGGAGAGGGGAATAAGAAAAAAGATTACCCAAAGTTTCAGTGATGGTCAAACTTTTATAGATGCCTTTTGGAAGGGAGTGGAAAAAATGTGGAAAGTATTGGTGCAGCAAGTGGTTCCCCAATCTGTTGGGGAAACAGATTGATTTGTAGATTAACCTGAGAGACATGTCTCATGCTTCAGATGACCTTGGGGCCAGATCTATTAGCATGTAATAAGGAAGTCAGCAGCCCCTTCTGATTCTAAATCAGGTTACTCAGGTTTTATGTACAGAGAGGGAAGGCCTCTTGCAACGTTTCCTGATCATGAATGGGCTTTACTTCAAAATATTCTTTTTACCAAGGAATAATATTTTGGGCTGAAATTTTCTTAACTCCTCAGGATGGAGTATTCTACAGATGTCTGTTAGGTATGTTTAGTTTACAGTGTTGTTCGACTCTTATATTTCCTTGTTGATCTTCTGAAAGTGACCTCTTGAACTCCATGACTATTATTGTTGAATTCTTTATTTCTCTCTCAATCTGTCAATTCTGTTTCACGTATTTAGGGGCTTTGGGCTAGGTGCACACGTAATTGTTATATATTTTTGATGAATTGAACTGTTCAATTTTATCATTATAAAACATCCCACTTTTTCTCTAGTAACAATTTTTGTCCTAAAGTCTATTTGCCTGATATTAGGATAGCTCTTATTTGGATAATTTAAGAGCTCCAGCTCTTACTTTGGTACTGTATGGTTTACCATTTTCCATTCATTTACTTTCAACACATGTCTTTTTAAATCTAAGGTGTGTTTCTTGGAACAGCATTTACTTGAATCATGTCTTTATAACCATTCTACTAATCTTTCCCTTTTAATTGGACTATTTAACCCATTTACATTTAATGTAATTAATCACTGCTGAGTAGGATTATCTGTCATTGTGACATTTGTTTTGTACATGTCTCATGTCTTCTTGTTCCTCTAGTCCTCTATTACTCCTTTTTTTGTGTTAAATGTGTACAATTTAGTTTTTCTTAAGTGACTTAGTCATTTCTTTCATTTTGTGTGTATGTGTGTGTGTGTGTTTGTTTACAGATAGGATCTTGCTCTGCTGCTGAGGCTGAAGCACCATGGTGTAATCACAGCTCATGCCTGTAATCCCAGCACTCTGGGAGGCCAAGGCAGATGGATTGCCTGAGGTCACAAGTTCGAGACCAGCCTGAGCAAGAGTGAGACCCTTTCTCTAAAAAAGAAAAAATAGCTGGGCATTGTGGGTGGAGCCTGTAGTCCAATCTACTCAGGAGGCTGAGACAAGAGAATTGCTTGAGCCCAAGTTTGAGCTTGCTGTGATCTATGACACCACAGTACTCTGCCAAGGGTGGCAAAGTTAGACTCTTGTCTCAAAAAGAAAAAAAAAAAAAAAAACTCAGAAAAATGAGCTGTGTGTGGTGGCATGCAGTTGGAGTCCCAACTACTCTGGAGGCTGAGACAGGAGGATCTTGAGGCCAGGTGTTCAAGGTTGCAGTAAGCTATCATGACACCACTGCACTCTATCTAGCCCAGCAATAGAGTGAGACAATGTCTCAAGGAAAAAACAAAACAAAACCCCCAGATTATTTATTTATTTTTATTTATTTTTTGATAATTTAAAATCATATAATATGACAACTTTGTAAATCAGATTCCTGCACTCCCTCCTCCCAAGGTTTGTCGCTGTTTGCTTGTTCAGTGACTCCTGAACTATTATGTAAAATTTTTATTCTTTTTAAAAATGTGACCACTGAAGTCTCCCTTCAATCAGCTTAATGGTCAGCTAACAATTAGACAGAAATCTCTTTAGATGCCTGGAAACAATATGTCTCCTAGTCTCTGATGAGGGCTTCACCAATCCCACCTGTGTGTGGGGCCTCAAGGTTGGCCAGAGGAGGGAGCTCAGGTTCTTCTGAGTCTGAGCACAGTCCTGTTCATAGCATTCTAGAGTCTCAGGAATACATTACAACTTTTTTTTTTTTTTTTTTTAGAGACAGAGTCTCATTCTGTTGCCCTTGGTAGAGTGCTGTGATGTCATAGCTCACAGCAACCTCCAGTTCTTGGGCTTAGGCGATTCTCTTGCCTGAGCCTCCTGAGTAGCTGGGATGACAGGTGCCCGCCACAATGCCTGACTATTTTTTGTTAGTTTGGCTGGGGCCGGGTTTGAACCTGCTACCCTCAGTATATGGGGCCGGCACCCTACTCACTGAGCCACAGGTGCCACCAGAATACATTACAGCTTTTCACAACCCTTAGAGACATCTCATTCCTCAGCTTTTCCTTTTCAGTGCTTTGGTTAGCCTGTCCTCTGCTTCAACTGTCGTGCACCACAGGTGTTCATGGGGCCAAAGGTTGTCTGTGGCTGTTTATAACAAATGCTCCTGGGGAAAGGGCTGTCTGTATTGTCCAAGCTCCAGGTCAGATCAAATCAAGACCACCTTGGGGGTGAGGTCTTCAGGGGGCTTTGAAGGGCTCCAGTCCTGCTCTATGCTTCTGCACCTGTTTTCTCCATCCTGATGGCTTCTGGGTTTTGAGGCTACCATGGACCTGAGAACAGATCAGGATAAATCACCACATAGCCCACTGTTCCTACTGAGAGTCAGCTGTTTCTCTTGAATAAAAATTTAGATTTCTGTGGGCTTTTGGCCAATTTTCAGAGTTTGAAAAAAATCAATGGTGATGATTTTTTTGGCCTATATTTTCATCGATTTTCTGGAGGAGCGAATGTCCGGAGGTCTCTTCCTCCACTGTTTTTCTGATGTCACCTCCCTAGAGCAATCCTTCAACCTCCCTTAACTCCAATCTCCTGCAGCAAATTGATGAAAAGTTCATGTTCAATATTCAGAAAAGGCGGCTTTGTGGATAGAAAACAGATTATGGGTTGCTTTGATCTAGGAATGGAATGAGGAGCCGGAGATTGCAGACAGGCACCAGAAAACATTTTGGGGGTGAGAGAAATGTTCTAAAACTGGGCTGAGGTGGTGGAGGCACAAGTCTACAGATTTACTGAGAATCAATACAATGGGTGATTTTAGGTTCTAAAGTCATACCTCTATATAAACTTAAAAAAAAAAAAAAAAAGATGCTACTGTAAATTTGCTCAGCCAACATGGTCTAGAGCAGAGGGGCCTCTGGTGGCAGCTCTGGCAGGTGACAAGAAGTATGAGGGAAGGCACAGTCAGGCCATATGAATGTGGACGACTCCAACTGCCCCAGGAGGCAATAGGCATCAGTGATGGGGGGACAAGGGGTGAGTGAAAGGGGCCTCCATGTCCCCCCGTGCAGGGTGAAAGGGTGGCACTCCACCGGCAGAAATCTCACAGACCACCAAGGCTTGTACAAAAGGTCTTTATTGGTGAGGGATGCTGCAGAGCAGCACCAAAGAGGAGAAAAAGAGAGACCAAAAAGAGAAAAAGAAAAAAGAAAGAAAAAAGTGCACCTGTATATAGATTCAGTTAGGGGAAGTCTCAGAATGGTGATGGGACAGTAGAATAGCCAATAAGGAGTTACTGCTCTGGCAGGAAGAGCTGTTAGGGCCAGGCCATAAGTTTGAAATTTTCAGTGGGTCATTGGTGCAGGGAGATGAGGTAAATTTTGCGACTGGGAGATAAAGAGACATCTAGTACGCAACTCCCTGTTATTCAGAGTGTAACTCCCTGTGTTGGAAAGGGGCTGCAACTTTAAGAGTGAGACAGCTGGTCTTGGTCTGCTGAAAGAAAGAAGGGGCTTTCTGGGGAAGGGGCTTTTCTGGGGAAATTACCTAACACAGGGCAAGGAAGAGGAGGATAATGGGTTTGCGGTTCCAGAAATATTCGGGAGCCAAGGCCCAGGGAAAGAACAAAAACTCTTCAAGTGAGGAGAGTGTCATGTGAGAGTGGAAGAGAAGTGTCCAGCATAAGACCAAGAGGCAGCAGCCAGGGAGGAGTAGAGTGGAGTCATGAGAGAGCTCCCTGGTGAGGGAGTGACGAGCAACTCCAAGCACCACATACAGACAGCAGTGGACTGGAGTCAGGAGAGAGCAATGTGGTGAGGGAGTGATGAGAAATCCAAGCACCACATGCAGACAGGAGTGGACTGAAGTCAGGAGAGAGCTCCGTGGTGAGGGAGTGACGAGCAACTCCAAGCACCACATGCAGACAGGAGTGGACTGAAGTCAGGAGAGAGCTCTGTGGTGAGGGAGTGATGAGAAATCCAAGCACCACAGGCAGATAGGAGTGGACTGGAGTCAGGAGAGAGCTCCCTGGTGAGGGAGTGATGAGCAACTCCAAGCACCACAAACAGAGGGGAGTGGACTGGAGTCTGGAGAGATCTTTGTCGTGAGGGAGTGACGAGCAACTCCAAGCACCACAGACAGACAGGAGTGGACTGGAGTCAGGAGAGATCTCTGTGGTGAGGGAGTGATGAGCAACTCCAAGCACCACAGAAAGAGTGGCCTAAGAAGAGAAGGACTAAACTGCCCCTGTGGGCTTTGGAGCTTTGAGGAAATATTCCAGGCAGCGGAGAGGGTGAGAGATGGTGAGGGGGACGCATGGCCATGTTCACAGCATGTGGCTGGAGAGAGCAGTCTGTGACCCTATGGAAGACACCTGGGTGGTAATGAGCCAGACACTCCTCAAGCTGGTCTGTTTGCACAGAGTTCAAGAGAGTGAACCTGTGGCCTGGTTCCTATTTGCAATTCATCACCTCACATGAAGTGAGGCATGTTTTTTTGTTAGACGTCCAAGTCTAGCTCCTTGTTCGCGTTTAGTAATCTTTTCTGGACAGTGAGGGGTGGACTGCACACTAGGTGTGTCTGGGCACTAGGCCTGTGATTACATGTGGTTTCACCTCCCAGGGGTTGGCTGGACAGCCTTGCTTGAGTCCCCAGAGGGCCAACCACCAAGGTGTGGGGCAGTTGGTGTGTAAGCCCCAGGTGCCTTGTAACATCCAGGGAGGGGGTTGACTTCCTGGATGCAGGGCCAGGTGACCCCAAACACCTGTTTGGGGAGCTCTGCTAGGGGATGCGTGGGGAGAGGCCCCTCTGAGGTGCTCCCTCCCCCTGTGCTGATGTCAGGGGGAGGCTGGACACAGTATGAGGCAGACAGGGTTGGGGCCACGGGCAGCACCAGGTAGCAGGTGAGAGACGAGCCGAGCCGAGCTCCACTAGGGACACAGGAGTCTGTGGTGAATCCCCTGCTGGGACTGAAGCCCCAACCAAGACCATAGAGCAGAGGTCTTCAAACTTTTTAAACATGGGGCCAGTTCACTGTCCCTCAGACTGTTGGAGGGCTGGACTATAGTTTAAAAAAATATGAACAAATTCCTATGCACACTGCACATATCTTATTTTGTTTATTTTTTACAATTTTTTATTGAATCATAGCTGTGTACATTAATGTGATCATGGAGCACCACACACTAGTTTCATAGACCGTTTGACACATTTTCATCACACTGGTTAACGTAGCCTTCCTGGTATTTTCTTAGTTATTGTGCTAAGACATTTACATTCCACATTTACTAAGTTTCACCTGCAGTGCATCTTACAAGGGCATATGTGAGGCTGAGTTTTTAAATGGTGAATTCAGAGCTGGAAAAAATACCCTAAGTGCCAAACAGCCACTCAGCAGCCCTTGCACCTGTAGCCTGCACGTTCTGATTAAGCATTTGCCTTTCAGTTCAGGTTGCCTCACAATACCGCTCTTCAGAATGGCCCCTTCACATTGCCATTGACAGCTGGCCCTGGTAGGAGGCACATGTGGACGGGAACAGGGCAGGGCAGGGAGGACATTTGCTGGAGGACTTTTGTCACATCCTTCTAAACGGTTACTGCCTCCTGCTCCTGACCCCAGGGAGTCCCAGCCATGGCTACAACACTGTCCCTCAGAACATTCCTCTCTCCTGAAACCTGAAAGTCCCAAGATCAAGACCTTGGGAGGGGATTGATGGATCTGACCCAGGGGGCTACAAAGCTTTCTACATCCAAATCCTTGCCTCTGGGCTCATCTCTGGACAAGAGGCAGGGAATCTTCCCTCTTCCTGACAGGTCTCAAACCCTGGACTGAACTAGCCACAGGCTCTTAAGAGGCCAGTCACCACCTGGAGGAATGTGGGTCCTGCCTGGGTTGTCTGCTGCCAGGGTCAGCTCTCCTCAGCACACAAAGCTGGGCAGCATTCATCGAGGCTTTGGGTGGATGCAGTCAGCAAGCAAGAGATGTCTATATTATAAATCAGCCAGGTTTGGTAGCTCACACCTGTCATCCTGGCGCTTCAGGAAGCTGAGACAGGAGGATCCCTTAAGCCCAGGCGTTCAAGACCATCGTGGACAATATAGCATGACCCTGTCTCTTCAAAAAATAATTATAAAATTAGCCAGACGTGGTAGCACACACTTGTCCTAGCTACTTAAGAGGCTGAGGCAGGGGGATTACTTAGGCCTAGGAATTTGAGACCTAATGGTCTATGAACTATGATCAGGCTACTGCAATCTAGCCTAGGTAACAGCGCAAGACCTTGTCTCTGAAGAAAAGAGAGAGATTTATAAATCAGATGTTTGTAAATCCAGTATAGATATACAAACTGGAGGCTCAGAGTTATGTCATTGGGTCAGCTTGGCCCTTGAGCTGTCCTGTACAGACAGCTCACCTATTGTCATTACCAAGGGAAGTGAAGCCAGGTCAGGCCAAGGGCCTACCTGGTTGGTTCCAGATGTAACCTGAAGGCATGCTGGTGAGCATTCTCCCTCTGGGACAAAGAACCAGAGTGAGGATCCCGGGGCACAGGCACCTTGGGATGACAAGGAAAAATAGGAGGCTTTCCATCTCCTGCCAGCTAGTTCTGAGACCTGGACCACAGTTGAAATAAAACGCTGGAGAGGCATTTGGTGTGGCAAAGAACAGGAGCGTTATTTTGGGTCCTTGTGGGCTGTGTGCCCTGAGCTCCCCAGGCAGACCAAGCAAAATGATTTCTTCTGACCCTGGGTCACATGACCCCTGCTAGACTTCTCTCAGAAACAAGTGCCCAGAATGTCATCTTCCTTTCTTTTCTAACTTTCTTAAAACAAAGCAAAACTATCCCATTTTATACTATTGTGCAGTACATAGAACTGTGATTTATGTTTCATAATTTGCATAGTAATTTCACATACTGAAGACGGCTCTATTACATCCCAGCCGTTCCTTTCTCACCGCTGTGGAAAGCTGGGGTACCCATACACCCACCTTGGCTTTGCCCCCCCTTCCATCTCTCACCACCTTATACTTTGATGACAATGGACACTCAGAACACAGACTTTTGGTTTTTATTTGTACCTAGGTCATTTGGCCCCAGCCTGCATATGAGGCCCTGGGGTAGCCACTGGCCAGCTCCAGCTTACAGACGAGCCAGGGATCAGCTGGGGATCCGTAGCAGGTCCTCATCCCCTGTGGACACAGACAGGCTCAGGGAGGGAACGCTTGGGATGGGGGATCGGGGAGGTGCCCTGGAGAGGGACGGCAGCTGGAGCCTGGGGTCAGAGCGCCAGCTTGCTGAAGGGCTGATCTCCTAAGGGCATTCATTGCACAGGATCTGATTTTTTGCCTTTTGTATTTTTCCACAGGTGCCATTCTCCAGTGGGAAAATCAAGGTACAGAACTTTTGACTGGCTGCTGTTCCCTGGAATGCTGTCACTGTTGCCACTGTTGCAGTGTGGTCATTACTAGTAGCAGGTGCCATTAGCTGAGTACTAACTCTGGGCCGGGCTCTGTGCAGCCAGGAGGCAGCAGGTACTTTGTCCCATTTTACAAGGAAAAATTGAGGCTCAAATTGGCACTTGCTCAATGTGGCCAGCCTAAATGTGGTGGCACCAGAATTAGTGCCACCTCACATGGCACCATGCCTGTCTACCACGCCCCTGGCCAGTCCCAGCTGAGTTAAGGCCTCAGGTTTGGCCCCATTTTACAGATGTGAAGCTGAGGCCCAGAACATGGATGGGCTGCTCACCAGACACAGAGTCTAGAACTCAGCTCTGCAGACCCCCACTGCCTACCAGGACTCTCCCACATAGACCTTGCCAGCCCCTCGGCCTGGCCTGGTACCCCGCAAGGCCTACCATCACCAGGGACACCGCAGTACTCCTTGCACTCCTTCTCTGAGTAGAACTTGTTGCCGTTACCATGGCAGCCACCATAGACGAAGAGGACACACTTGCCCTGGGCAGCATCAAATGCCCAGAGCTTGTTGAAAGCTCGGCAGGGGCCAGGAACTATGGGGAGATTGCAGGCCGCTGTGGAGCAGAAAGAGGCCATCTAGTCATCCTTGCAACCATAGACTGGGTACATACGGGACGGCCGGGCCAGGGGACTCTGCTTGTCTAGAACCCTTGTCTCTTCTTTGACAGATGGGGAAACTAAGGTCCACAAGAAGAAAAGTAGCTTGCCTGAGGCCCTCCATATCCTAATGTGGAATTCTATGATTTCATAAAACTTGCCCTGGAGTTCCATCATGGGAACACGCTCAACTCCCTTTTCAGTTGGCAGGTGGTTTGTTGAGGGGAGACATTGTCACAGGGTGCAACACAGGCAGGACCTGCACTCACCCACAGTCCTGCAGGTCTGCAGACAGTCCTTCTCTGAGACAAAGTTGTTGCCGTTGCCCATACAGCCACCATACTGGAAGGTCTCACAGGCCATGGATGTGCCATTGTAGAAGTACCTTTTGGTCAGCCCCATACAGGGACCGGCGGAGTAGCCCAGCTGGCAAGAGTCTGGGGAGGGAAACAGCAGCACTTCCCAATATGCACAGTGCACTATTATCAGCTGGGCACATCATCTCATTTCATTTCCACCTCTATACTAAAGGAAAGGATTATCAACTCATTTCTACATGAAGAAACTGACCCTCAGAGAGGTCAAGTGCACTAAGATTCAAAACCATGTCTGTTGGTCTCCAGAACCAAGGCTCATTCCACTCTGTGAGGTGGGAAGTGTTGGTCTTGGCTGCCCCCAAATTCTGTAAAATAAGTTGGTATCATCACCAACCCCCTTGCTGCCCTCCTGATCCCTTCACTGAGTCCCACTCTCATGCCTTTGCACCCATTGTTCCTCAACCCTGGAATGTCTCCGTGCATAAAACTACTTGGATGCCTGACCACAGCAGGGACTCCCTATCCCTGCTCCATCCTCTGAGCTCCTCCAGCCCCTTAGCTGACCCTCCCATCAGGGCCCATTGTGTTCTTCCTTGGACTCCTCCCCAACTAGACCAGAAGGGCCAAGACAACATGGGTGGCCTGTCCCTGTGACCCCAGTGCCTAGCACAGGGCCTGGGGCAGAGCAGGGTTCAGTGTTTGCTGAGCAGTTAGAGAGTTGTCCGTGGACAATGTCAACTACATAGAGAACCCTCATGGCCTTCCCCATTTGTTCCTACAAGAGTGCTGATGTCACCTAACAAGTACAATGTAGGGGTATATGGCACACCTCTAGAGTGAAGAACTCAATGTAGGGGTATATGGCACACCTCTAGGGTGAAGGACTCAATGGCAATTCAGACTTCACCTTACAAACACAACAGACGCAAACAATATAACCTAATCTATGTACCCTCATATTAACCTGAAATTTAGAAAAAGGAAAAAAACACAGAGTGCTGATGGTCAGCCCAACAGGCTGTTACCCCATAGACTAGATGAGAAGCTAAGGCCAGGGTGCCACGCGGTCACACAGGCAGGGCAAAGATTAGCTTCTCATCATGGAGCTGACAGTCCCTAAGCTCAGGAGCAAGCCTTATGCTCCTCTCTCCCACCACGGCCCTGGCATAGTGTGGGCTACTTGCTTTGCCTTATCTCAGCTCAGCCCTTGAGTCTCTAACAGATAAAGAAACTTCACAGTGATGAGAGCATCCAGGGAGAGCCAACCGTGGGCCCCTCCTCTGGAGCATGGCAGAGAAGGTGAAAAGGCAGGTGCTCACTACCTTCTTTCTTGGTGATCTCAGATACTAGTGACCCAGTCCCTGATCCTTCGTCTTCTTGGGGTAACACAGCCCGACGGGCCCTCTGGGGAGAAGAAGAGAAGCAGCTGTTTCAGGCATCTCATTACTATTGTTCATCAGTACCCCTGGAATATATAAATAGGTCATTTGCTTTGGGAATCTGGGTATAGATAGAAGCACAGCTACTGGATTGCTTAATGGACTGTTCCCGAAATCATCAACCTGAATTCTAGAATGGGCATCACAGGATAGATTTCTGGTCTGAAATGAAGATCAGAACTATGAGATATGATAATACCAAATATTCAACTTCCAGTTGACGTGCCTAAAGAAATACAATAGTGGAAAAGAATCTCTTCCAAAGTTGAAAATCAAGAGAAAACAGCATTCTCAGAAATGTGGAGGTATTTTTGCATGACAGAGTGTGGGAGCAACTGATTTACAGGAAAGACTGCCCAGACTATTATTAGCTGCTTGTGAAGGAAAAATCCATCCAGAGAGAAAGAAGGAGCCTCAAGACTAACCCTAACTCCCGGCTGTGGTGGTGAGGACTGCAGCGTAGGGCAGGCTACCAAAGATGTCAAGAGAGTCTGTGGGTATAGGGTGCTCAGAGGAGGGGTCCCAGGGCAATTAAAGAAGGGATGATCAGGAGACTACTGGCCACCAGGTAGCCATCCTGTTCACAGGTGAGACCTGGAAATTAAAATGGTAGAATTAAAGTAACCTTAAAACTTTTGCTTTTAAGGTGCAACTGAAAACTATGAAAATTGCTAGAGACTTTCACTCTCTGCCAGATCCATCTCATGGTGATGGCATATAGGTTTTCCTTTGTGAGGATGGAGAATGGAGAAAAATCATGGGACAAGTTAAATGACGCTGCTGCCCAGATGAATTGGATGGAACTAAAAAATATCCCCATAAAACACAGGCTAACAGTAACAGGAGAAAACAAAACTATCAATGAAATTCAAGATGATAGGCACCAACATAACAGTGATGGAAATGAATACATGGAAGAAGAAAATTATCAGACATAGAAAAGATGTTGAATTTAACCAATAGTAGAGATAATAAACTGCAGTTTAGATACTGTAGGAAATAATCCACATAATAGAGATTCTAGAAGGAGAGGAAATCAATACAGACATAAAAGAAGAAAACTTTTCTGAGTTGAATCACCAATAACAAGGAAAAAGGAGATCGCAAAAAAATCAATGAATAGCTCTTTCTTAGGTGTTCCTAAGGATAAAGAGCCTGATGGCCCTCAGAGTAAATGACAGCATTTAATGACAAAAGCCTCAGAGCAATATTTTGAGGGTTATAAGAGAGAAAGGGCTGTAACCCAGGGATCCTTCACTCGTCCAAGCTGTTGACCATGTAATATAACTACAGAAAGACACTCTCAGCCATGCAAAGGTCAGAAGTTTGCCACCCATGAAAAAATTACTTGTAGAGCTATTCCCACCAATTGAGAAAGAAATCTAAATGCTACACATTGAAGATCTTATAGCAAAGAAATGATGGGAAGCTATAAAGCCAATAAAATATAGAGTTAAGTAATAAATAATTGCTAATAATTATTGAATTTAATGTGTCTATTTAAAAATTCTTTTTAAAAATGTAGAGAAAGTAAAGAATCTCAAATCTTATTCACAAAAATGGGTATGTAAGAAACATAAAAGGATAAAAATAGTAAGAAACAGAAGTACAGGTGTGCTATATTTCTGTCCTTTGCAAGAGAAGTCAGTCATTGTTTAATTCTTGACATTGATAAAGAAATATAGATTTATTTGAGATCTGTATTAAGATAGGAGATAGAAACTCTTTTCAAAAGTTCTCCTTAAGTTTGTCCCAGCTACTCAGGAAGCTGAGGCAGGAGGATTACTTGAGCTCAGGAGTTAGAGACCAGCCTGAGAAAAAGCAAGACCCTGTCTCTACCAACAATAGAAAACAATAGCTGGGTGTTGTGGTGGGTACCTATAGTCCCAGATACTTGGGAGATTGAGGCAGGAAGGTCACCTAAGTCTAGGAGTTTGAGGTTGCTGTGAGCTAGGCTGGGCAAGCAAGACTCTGTCTCAAAAAACAAAAACAAAATAAAAAACACTCCCCAATACCTAACATAGCAAAACATTTTAAAAACACACCCCCTAAATTTGGATCACTATCACTTAAACAAAAAGGCATAATTTAAAGCCCAAAATTTTAAAACTGCTAATCAAAAAAAGAAACAAAACATTCTGGAACGAAAAGAATGCTTCAGCAGGGTATAGCTCTTAACTGTTAATCACTCTCTAACCTCCAGGATAGGTATGTTATCAGAGTTATAATCCTTCCTAGTACTTCCAAATCCAGAAAGAAGAAAATTCAGGGGCACTCCCTCTTTTCCTGACAGAGTAGTGAAAATGGCTTCTGTGGAGAAAGAGTAAAAAGTCAAAGTAGATTAGGGTTTAAGTCTAATGGAAGTGAATGTTGTGGGAATACACAGTCTAATGCTCCAGGCTATTTGGCCACTGGACAGATGTATATTACAATATCCCCAAACAGACACGAGCCTTATAGAGGATATTTAGTAGTCCTTTAAAAGAGAGGCAGAGGAAGGATGTTATGAACTGAACTGTACCCCCCACCTACTCATCTACGGGAGTCATAACTCCTAATACTTCAGAATGCGACCTTATTTTGAAATAGGGTTGTAATTAAGATGAGGTCATTAGGGTGGGCCATAATGCAATACAAGTGGTGTCCTTATAAAAAGGGGGAATTTTCACACAGAGACATGTACACATTGAGAACACCATGTGAAGATGAAGGTAGCAGTTGGGGTGATGATTCTACAAACCAAGGAACACCACTGCCAGCAAACCACCAGCAGCCAGGGGAGACGTGTGGAATGGAGTCTTTTTCATGGCTCTCAAAAGGAGCCCACCCTTCCAATACCTTGATCTTGGAATTCTGGCCTCCAGAACTATGAGATAATAAATTCATGTCATGTAAACTCCTAGTTTGCAGAACTTTGTTATGGAAGCCCTGGAAAATAATACACAGGGTTTTAGGACCCACGTGGTGCACCTTGGGGCAGCTTTTCAGCCATGCTTCTCCACCATTCCTTTGGAATTCAGAAAGGTAGATGAACACAAAATACCCAGACTTTATACTAAAGTAGGGTGGGGTTTGGGGGGGAGGAGAGTTGGGATTAGGCTCAAATTTGGTGGAAGAGAACCGAGGGTAAATGATACTTCCTCCCCACCATATTAGCAGTCTGGATAAAGCTGACAGTACAGGGACAAACTAAAGAAAACTGATACAGAAACTACCTGAACCACCTTGGAAATGAATAAAAAAATAAATAAACTGAACAAAAGTAAGAGCCCAACTGTGGTGAGCACTGGCATAAACTGCCTAGATTTCCTCTCTGCAATGGGCTTCCGCTGCTTGAAGTGCTGCTGTCCTAGAGGTCAGCCCCTTTTGGAGACTACATCAGCTAAAGGGCACGATCTTACCCAGGTCATTCTCCCTCCTCAGACTGATCAACATGATAGAATTCAGGCCGTACCCTTTGGACCATGTTGGGACAACTCTGAAGTGTCGTCCCAGCTTCAGAGGTACCTGCAGGGTTGGCTAAGGCATGGTGACTACATCACAGCCCCACTTCTCCCTGTGCCTGGTCCTTCCTGCCCGCCCCTTCTCAGCTGTTTATCCTGTAATACCAGAAAAAAACAGAACTCAAAGAACAAAAGGAAATGCCTCAATGGCTCCAAGCTAGAGAACTACTTGAGTAGAACATGCTAATTTCAAGAGAAGGCTCAAACATGTGTCTTGCTACATGATGAAATGCTAAAACAAAAGAATAAGATGAAAAGAGTGAATCCAGGTCTACACAGATAAATTGAGAACCAACATAACATAAATTCAGAAGGAATAAGAAATAGTAAGGAACAGAACAGAATGACTGCTAAAAATAGAATGACTATCATTAAAGAAAGGCCACCGATCATTTCAATGAATGCAGATGAAAAAGACGCAGTCCAAAGCAACTGGGGAGAAACCAGTAGATGTGGAAGACAAAGGTGAACCACAATGAGAGAATGAATGTTCCGAAGGTAGTAAAACCCAGCAAAGGGAATGGGAGATGAAGCCAATGGTATAGGGTGAGAAATTTCCCTTAGATACATACAGAAGAAGTGTAATCTGTATATGGAGAGAGCATGTTGTATTCCAGGAAATGTTTGTATTGAATTTTCAACACCAAGACCTGTCCTGGTTAAGATGCTGTCTTTAATGATCATTTCCCCAGGCTTCTGGGCAAAAGAAATAAATTGTCTACAAGGAGAAGAAATGTCACACTGGCCTCAGGCTTTTCAAAGCAGTAATCGGTGCTTGAGAATAATGGAGCAACATATCCGAGGTCATGACCTGAAACTACTACAGTCAAACTACTACACTGTGCAGTGTGGACAGTGTCGAATATGGAAGAATTCATGGATTAAAACACCCACGAACCTTCCACAGAAACACCACTTTGGCAAAGAAATGGCAGTGGTTAAGAAATGAAAATAACTCAGAAACAGAGAAGCTATATTTAGTAAAAGTGAATGTTAAATCCAGCAAAATACAGAACTACTACAATAAGACTGCGGATTTTGACAGAAGAGACGGGAATTGCACCAATCGGGACGATGTAAATGACAAAGGGAAGAGGGGACGGAACAAAGTTTGAGAACCCTCATGTCTATCTTTCAAATCGTGGAGACAATAAACATATTCTTTAAACTGATACATAGCTATGCCAGTCTCTTAAATGTCTCTTCACAGCCTTGACTTATTTTAGAAGAATCTTTAGGACATAAATCTCTTGTGTTAAAAAAAATATTTGAGGTTCAAGAAGGTGGTAGCTGATGGCCCAGACCTGAGGCTCAAGAATATTTGAGGTCCAGTTCTTTTTAATAAAAATTTGAATAAAACTATAATTAAGTACTTTTAAAAATTAAAGATAGCATCTACAATATAATCCCACTTAATAACAGTATAGCTCTAAATATTTCTGTACATTTATCCTTTTCTTCTGTCTGTCCTTTTATCTACACACATGTCAAGATTCCTGGGATGATGAATGCTGGTAGTTTGGGGGTGGTGATATTTTTAAAAATATTTTATTTATCTTTATACATTCCTGCATTTTAAAAATTCTTTACAATAAGCATATGTTAGTTTTATCAAATCAGCAGTCATCTTTCTTTAAAAATATAGGATCAACTACATAATATGTTAATAGTGTTAGTTCTACTTAGGAATAAGGACATTTTGTCTTTTTTTTTTTTTTGCTTTTTTTATGTGGATTTTCAATTTTGAGAGTATGTTTCTAAATAAATATTACATATGTTTATATACACATACATAAGTAGATTCATATAAATATATACATATGCGTACACACATGAGTAGAACAAATTAGGGTCTATGAGTTCCAAATAATCAGAGAAAGAAGAATGAATGGATACAGCAAAAGGCGGGAAGATGAGAAGGCAACGCAGGAGATGAGATGGTTTGAGAAGCTGCTTATTCTCAAGTTTGCTGTTGTTTAAAGAAATCAATTGACTTTATTTTCACATATTGAGTATTGTGATTTCATTATTAAGTGTTTCGTTTCTTTCAGGCATTTTTAGGCACTATGCTAAGCGTTATTCTACATGTCACTAAATACTAGCACAACCCTGGAAGGTAAGTGTTTATCCCATTTCAAAGGTGAGAAAAGTGAGGTCCAGCTATCCCAGGTGCAGAATCAAGATTGAGTGCAGGTCCGTCTGACTTTAAAACTCATGCCTGACACTGCCTGCACTCAGCCCTCTCAAATAATCCACCACCACCCCAATCACACCAGGACCTGAGTGGGGCTGACCAAAGCCCAGTGTGCAGGATCCGTGGGTAGCAATGAGGAACTCACCGTGGGTGAGGTGGGCTCTGGTTCTTGCTCCCCGGGGACACATTCACCTAGGTCAAAGGACAAGAGAGAGGAGTGAGTAAGAAGACCAAGCTCTGGGGCAATCCGAGCCCCAGATTTGTTTCTTTTGCAGAGACAGGCAGGCATTGTGCAGGGACAGGTCTGAGCCATCAGCCACCACCTCATGAATGGTGACTTGCCCAAGGATATTCACTGGAAAAACAACAGACTGGTGGATGCACCCTAACTACCATCTGTTCACCCTGCCCTGCCCCACCAGGGTGATTATTTCCTCCGCATCATCACAAGGACCGCAACAGCTAACATTTATGGAGCACTTACTAGGCACAGGGTTTGTCTCCTTGGCTTCTCACAGTAACTCATAACAGAGGCATTGTTACCCCCATTTTACAGATGAGGAAAATGAGGCTCTGAGAGACTGACTGGCCAGCAGCCACACAGCTGTTTGAACCCAGGAGCCTGACTCCAGAACACATGCTCTGTTGCCTCCTGAAAGGTACCTATGGATTCCGGATACAACCTCCCTGAGACACCCACAATAGAGCGAATCAGTTCTAGTCCCGGCCCTGCCAGGTACCAGCTGTGAAACTTGGAGCAAATCCAGCGGCTTCCTGATTATCTACAAAGAGTGAAGGTGGGCTGGGGTCCCTGTTTATCTCAGAGGGTTACAGTAAAGACCCAGGGCCCAGATAGTCTCTGGGAGCTGTAAAGATGGGCTGGGTGCCATGTACCTCTGTCAGCCAAGGTGAAAATGGAGTTATCAGGGATGCCCAGGCCCTGGGCGAAAGCTCTGAAGTCCTGCAGGAGGCTTTCCCTCAGCTGTGGCTCCCGCCCTGCAAGAGGGAAGCAGAGAAGAACCTAGAACACCAGGTGCCTGAGACAATTTTTCCCAGCGATTTTCATTTAGGGAAAATTTGAAAACTGTTGAGCCAGTTCAATCTTGAAACACTTCCAGAAAGCTAGGCTCCCAGGGAGGAAGAGGGGTCCATCCTGGGCTCCCACCAGGGCCTCCTGTGTCCTCACACAGGGCTCTTCCCACTGAGTCTTTTAAGGACATGGAGGCTCTGGAATTCTCTGGGTCTGCAATTTTACAGATCAAAAAAAGAAGATTCTACCTTAAATGGGAAACTGAGCTCTACTCCCTCTCCAGGGAGAGCATATGCTTGTACCTTTGCCCTAACTGGAGTTTCCTAAGAAGGAAAAAGCAAAACTGCCTGCTCCTGTCCATTCCACTGAGCATAGATCAGCGGTCTTCTCCCACCTCTGGTTCTGACCTAATTATAGGACCTTACCATAGAGCTTGGCGGTCATGGTGGGCCCATGGCGGCGGCTGAATTTCTTGGTCAGCAAAATGGCATATTCATCATAGTTGGTGTGGACCACGTAGGATTCCATGGTTAGGTTCCATTCTGCACAGACATGTAGGCAGACCAAATGGATCGGTGGTCTAAAGGCTCTTCTAGCTGGAGACCCAGCCCCTGTTCCCCCACACATCACCCCTTCCCTTCACCCGCCCATCCCTTCCGCATAACCATGTATCAATTCATCCATCTTTAGTCTCTCACTCCCCACCCATCTATCTCTTCCATATATTCATTATTAACCAATTCACCATCATTCTATCCACCTCCATTCATCAATCCATCTCCCTTCCTCTCTTCTTTCCCTTGTTAATCCACCAATGTATCTACTTGTGTTTATCCACATATATATTTACCAATCCATTTTGTTCATTCACTCACTTTTTGTCCATTCAACCATCTAGCCTAACATTCATGTTTTCATCCCTAACAATTATGTGGCACATAGAGCATATTCAACAAACATGTGCTGAATTAATGAATAGGTTCATGTACAAATGCCTCTCTCACTTAGTACCATGCACACTGTACATGGTAGATGTTTAGTCCATTTTTATCAACTGATTGAAGATGCCTAACGAGACATGAAGACTGGTGAGGTGAGCACCATCACCCTGTCCTGAGTGCATGTGCTGAGGGTGGGGGCAGAAGGGAGAGAGAGAGGGAGGAGGTGGGGGTAGAAGAGGATGAGGAGGAGGGGAAGGAGGAAGAATGGCTATTTAGGGGAAGACCAGATGACATCTCAGCTAAATGGGAGGAAAGGTTACAGAAGCAGAGAGAGCTGAGGACATCAAGGTATCTTTGAACAAAGGCGATAGCATGGATGCCTCCCTCCACCGTCCTTACTGGGCTTGTGATAGAGAAACTTCCCATCGGTGCTTGTTTTCTCATAAGCCCCAGAGATCTCCTCACAGACACCTTTCCTGAAAATAAGCAAACCAAAGGGCAAGTCATTTCCAGTAGAGACTATGGTCCTGAGAACCTCCTGCGGGGCTCTTTCTAAATGTCTTGGTTGTTTTTTTGGTTTTGTTGCTTTTTAATTTGGAAATTAACGTTTGTTAATGATATTTCCAAATCTCATTTAATTCTCACCCCTTTTTCATATGAGAGAACAAAGGGACAGAGAAAGGGGACGAATCTATGCCATTCTCTTGGTAATGTCAGCCCTAAAATCGCCTTCCTCGAGGAAGGTCAGATCTGCCCATTAGACAGAGGCACAGGGAGTTAGTGATGAATTGATGCATTGACTCTTTTCTCATTCTGTGTCTCTCTTGCCCCCATTTCCTCACCTACAAAATGGATAATGATAATTTCTACCTCACATGGTTTTTGTGAGGATCAAATGAAAACCAAATGAAAAGAGCTGACAGTAAGCACTATATACCTATTAGCCACTATTGTTACAGCGGTTACTATTCATCTAACTAACATTTATTTTGCCAAGCTCTGTGCTACATGCCTGGGACACACAGGAGAGCAAGACAGATCCCATCCCCTCACAGAGCTCACGATGGCCTGGGGCAGGCAGGCCAGCAGACACCAACAGCGTAAGTGCCACAGGGAGGGGAGCATGAGGTGCTCTGACAGCACAAGAAAGGGCATGTAATCTGAACCTGGGAACCCAGGAAGGCTTCCTGGAGGTGGTGGCATTGAACCTGAGTTCTGAAGGATCCACAAGAATCAGCCCAGGGAGGCAGGGAGTGGCCTGGAACCTATATCAAGAAGTTTGAATCTGACTCCCAGGACAATAGGGAGCCATAGAAGGGTCTTGAGCAGGTTTGAGTTTTTAGAAGGTCTTTCTGGTTGCTGGGTAAAGAATGGATTGGGTGGAAGATTCGAGATTAGAGGTGGGAAAAGATTAGAGAGGAGTCCAGTCCCCAGGTTGGGTCCCTGGGAGGCAGAAGTACCCATTTCGAGCTAAGGATTGCCCAAGGAAGAGAAGCAGGTTGCAAAACAGGCACCGTGTTCGCCACTGCTCTTGAGGTACAGACAGGGCCCTGTGTGGAGGACTGTAGTGGGGCCTGGGCTGAGAGGCAACGTCACAGCTAGAAGCAGAGATCTAGAACTTTGTTGGATGGGGGTAGGAGGGGAGAGCAGGGGCTCTGTTCCTCTCGGCTGTCCCAGCCCACACTCACCGCCAGTGCGTGCTGGTCATGCTGATCTCCGCCGCCGTCATCCCCTCTCCCAGCACCAATGTGCTCGTGGTCATCCGGTCCTTGATCTTCTTCAGCCATGGGCAGGTGGAGCCAATGGCCACGTTGTACCATTTCCCGTAGAACTAGGAGGCAGCCACGAGGTCTGGGGATCTGGGTATGCCTCAGCCCTCAAAGAAGACTTGGCTGATGTGTGCCCCCCACCCCCCCAGTGACACATCCTTTTAAGTGACAATGTCTCCTGGCTAACTAAAGGGCATAGATCCTCCAGGGAGGTCAGAGCCCCAAGGGTGGAGCTGAGTTATGAAAGCATCACAGTGAGCTTAAGAAGGAAGGTGGTCCACAGAAGGCCTTACTCTCCTGAGATGTGGGATCTGCTGAAGATCCCCAGCCACTGGTCCCAAGACTGGAGTCTTGTCTTGTACTCCTCCAGTGATGGGCTGCTCACTACCTCACAAGGCAGCCCTTGGCCCACATTTGGAAGTATCTCAAAAGTGTATTGAACATGGAGGGACCATTCAGGATAGGCCTGCTGCCTCCTTCTTCTGACACTGGAGCCAGAGAGCTGAAAGAGCCTCCCAGTTCCTGCAGGATGGGCCTATGTGGCTCCCCGACCACACCAACACTGCCCCATCCCTAAAAGTAAACAAAATGCACATGACACCACAGCTAGAAGGGTCTGTGAGCCCCGGGAGGTAAGGTCCTGCTCCAGGCCACCCTCTGATTCGGGGCAGAGCTGAGGCTGGGGGCGGCCCTGGGACCCCACATCCACAGCACCAGGCCCTGCTTTGGGCTTTCCCTATGCCAAGGTCTGATGCCCCCAGCCCTGACCTCTGTTCTGCTCTCTTTCTTCCCATAAGCCTTTATTCCAGCCCGAAAGCCACTGGGCACATGCCCGCCCTGTGCCTCCCCAGGTCTCTGTCCACAGCCAGGCCCGGGCCTAAGCAGAGGACCCAGGACAAGTTAACAGAGAGACGCTGTAGGGATGGGGGACTCTCAGAAAGCCAGGTGCCTGTGGAGGATGTTGGGGGGCCACCAACAGGGCACAGTCCTCTCTGGGGTGGGTTCCCATCAAAGCTGTGATTCCTCTTGGAGCCCACAAGGACCACAGAATGTGAGGTGTTTACTCAAGAACGTCAGGCGAGAGAGTCCTACACAATGGCAGAGGATAGACTTGTTGCTTCAAAGAAGCCCAGACTCCCAGCTGGTCCGAGCAGGAAGGGCCTTCTGGAGGCTGACCACCGAAATTCCAGTCAGGGAGACTGAGACCCCCGAGACAAGCCAGCTTGCCCAGCAAGCTGTTTGGATACCCAACCCCACAACCGCTGCCCGTGAGGCAGCCTTACCCGAGAGATATCGAAGTTTTCCTGCACTTGGATGTCGTCAGGCGGCAGTACAGGGTCGGCCCTCACGGCCAGGCAGGCGGCCAGCAGCAGGAGCAGGGTCCCAGGACTCCACATGGCTCTGGGCTCCTCTGCCTTGGGGGTCTCTCAGGGCTCGGTCTGACAATAGAGGGGCCACCACCTCCCTTCCCAGGGCAACTGTGGACTGAGGCCTGTAGGTGACCTTGGTATTTGTCCTGCTCAACTGGGACCAATCAGGGCCCCAAGGCCAGCTCTGATCGATCCGTGTAACCTGGCCAGGGCCAGTGGGACCAAAAGGCCAGGGTGGCTGTTTCAGAAGAGGTATTGGCCAAACACAATGGGGCCCCGGTGTACCAGCCCCCAGAAAGGCTTCTCCACGGGTTCCCACCTGTCTCTGGGGCACAAGAGGATGGAGAGAACCAGCAACATTTGGCCTTTCCCACTGCTTCATTCCACCTGGACCTCACGCCCCTGTGTCCAGCAGGGGGACCTGATTGGACCCACTTCTCACATGAGAAAACTGAGGCCCAAGGAGAGGAAGTGACATACCAGAGATCACAGGGAACTTTACGGCAGAGCCAGCACTAGAACCCAGGCATCCTGTCCCCGGCGTTCCTTCTCTGACCCTCCATCTTCCCCTAGTCCTTGTGAATGACAGAGAATTACAACAACAGCTTCCACTCACTAAACATCTGCCCTGTGCTATTCCAGCACCCGGCACTTTACATGGGTCACGGGATTGAACTGAATCCCCACAACAGCCTCATGAAGTAGGTACTATTTGTCCCCTTTACAGACAGAGGATTTAAGTCTCCGTAAAGTGACTTGCCCAGGTCCCTCTGTTGGGAAGTAGAGTTGCTGGGAAAGTGTATTTCCTTTACTGTATTTTCTTCTTGCTTTGGCTGCCAGGAAGAGTTGTGAATGACAGTACGGACTCAGGAGCCAGACAGTGTCTGTGGAACTCACTGCTCTGTGAGCTTGGGCAGGTCACTTTACCTCCCAGAGCCTCAGTTTCCTCGGCTGTAAATGGGGATAATAATAGTTCCTGGTCCCTGGCATTGCCATGATGATTAAAGGAGTTAACACCTGCAAAGCACCAGGACAATGCCTAGCCTTAGTGAGGGTGGAACGCACTTGTAGGAAGGTGAATACCGTCCTCTGCAATACTCATGTCCACCCAGAACGATAGACTGCAGCCTTGCTTACAGATGTGATTAGTTAAGATGAGGCGGTCCTTGACGACAGGGAGTCCTAAATCCAGCGACAAGTATCTTCCCGAGAGAACAGAGAGGGAGACACAGACATCGAGAGACACCCAGAGAAGATGCCATGTGAGGCTGAGGAGAGGTTGGAGGGGTGAAGCTACAAGTCAAGGAGCTCCAAGGATTAACAGCAGGCCCCAGAAGCTGGAAAGAGGTGAGAAAGGATTTTCCCTAGAGCTTCCAAGGGAAACGTGGTTCTGCTGAAGATTTGGTGTCAGACACGTGGCTCCCGTACTGTGAGAGAATACATTTCTGTTGTTTAAGCCACCTAGTTTGTGGCACTTTATTACAGCAGCCCTGGGAAATGGATGCTGTGGGCATTAAATGTAAAATTTTAAATGAGAATGAAACCCAGTTCCTACATGCAAACTCTTGCTAAGGATAGATACTCAGGGCCATCTCTGGAGCATTCTTTTCACTGGTGGTCAAGGCTATTTTCCTCACTTCCCACACTTAGTGTGGAACACTCCATACCCAGAAGCTTCCCCACTAGGCTGGGAATGAGTCCTTTAGCAGGTGGTTCTGGGAACAAGGTCCCCAATTCTACAAGAACCGAGTACTTTCCCCTGCACAGCCAATGCATCGTGTCCCAGCCAGTGCGTCCTTTCACAGGTATTTAGAACAGTGTGTCTCTATTCATAACAAGTGAGTGTATTTCCTTTACTTTATTACTGACAACTTGGCCACTAGTTGTATTTTCTTCTTGCTTTGGCTGCCAGGAAGCTCAAAGTTATGGTGCAGCTGTCTTGGTTTAGCTTTCTAGAACAGTTATCTTCCCTCAAGGTTCACGAAGGGTCTGAGTCTTCTGTGATTTGGTTAATGGCAGCAGCAAGGAGGTGGGGTTTTAACTGAAATGGAATGTGTAGAACTGGAAACCAGAACCTTGATGTCTCCTTGTTCTGCGTGACCTTGGGGATGGTGTTCCCTCTCTGAAGGTCACTTTCCTAATCTGTAAACTAAAGATAACTAGCCCTGTTCTGTCTGCCAAGAGATCAAAAGAGATGACATGTGTGGGGGTGCTCTGTAAACTGTCAACTGCCTTATATGTGTGATGGCTCAGGGTGTCTGTCTTTGGAGAAACCAGGCCTGGCATCAGAATTTTTTTAAAGGAATAAGTAAATAATAATAAATTATTAATAGAAATGAAGTCATCTTACTAAGATTACTTACAATGTACTGAGACAGGGCATCTGACCGCAGGTGTGCGTGATAAGGGTCATCAGCCCAAGGAGGGAAACCCGAGGGGCACAGGAGTGAGGGGGCTCCAATCCCAGCGTCCCTTGGCCAAGGCTGTGCATTCAGTGGCACAGCCTCTTCTGAAGGTGGGGGGAGACCCACAGGAAGGGAACAGGACGTTGGTCTCTTCTCCTGTCTCCAGGAATGTTTGTGCTCCTGAGATTATTAACCAGAGCAAACAGAGAGAGCAAATGCTGCCAGGGCCACTTAGACTCTTGGCTGCTTTTTAAAAATTAACCTGGGGCCACAAGGATACAGGGCCAGCAGTAGTCAGAGGCATGCTGACCCCTCATCCCATCTTGCTGTTGGGGTGGAAAGATGGAGGCTCTGTGGCCTCTGCCCCTCTTCGGGGGTCCAGGGGCCTAAGAGTCCACAGGAATTGGCCAGGTTCCAGAACCACTGCAAGGGGAGGGTGTCCTGCCCCTATGCAGGGGACTTCAGGGCCTCAGGTGGCCAATGCAGTAGGGAGCAGAAGAATCAACTTTCAGATACATACACTGGGGCTCAGGGAGATGACAGGACTTGTTCAAGAACATCCAACTCATAACCAAGTCAGGAACTAGGCAGGCCTGACCCCAGCACCCACGATTTCCACTGATCTGTGATCAGGAGAGGTCAGTCAGGAGGCAGAGGAGGCGGGAAATGTGGGAAAGCCCCTCCCTAGAAGTTTTCCAGGAAGGAAGAGAAGGCTGGACCTCCTGAGTGGACCAGCAGGGCCCTGAAGGGCAAGGGCCAGAACTTAGACCAGAGGCCATGGTCAAGGTTTGTCTTCCTCTGCCAATGGTGGAAAGGCAAGTGACAACCTCCCTGACAGGAGGCCTCGCCACGCCTGTCTCACCTTCCCCCCCTGTCCCACCTGCTTCCCTTGCCTCACCTGCCTCCTCAGCCTCACCTGCCTCCTTGGCCTCACCTGCCTCCTCGGCCTCACCTGCCTCATCAGCATCCTGTCCCTCATCTGCCTCCTCTCCCTCACCTGCCTCCTCGGCCTCACCTGCCTCATCAGCCTCCTCTCCCTCACCTGTCTCCTTGGCCTCATCTGCCTCCTCAGCCTCACCTGCCTCCTCGGCCTCACCTGCCTCATCAGCCTCCTCTCCCTCACCTGCCTCCTCAGCCTCCTCTCCCTCACCTGCCTCCTCGGCCTCACCTGCCTCCTCAGCCTCACCTGCTTTACTTGCTCAGAGCCCTCAGCCTTGCTGGAGTACCCTGGCAAAGCTGGAAGTAAGCAGTGCTCAAGACGCCAATGACCAGCTGTTTCTAGGCTTTGTTACTCATGCCCCACTCCTCTCCCAAAGAGCAAGCCCACTAGAGACTTGACCAGTCCTGGTGACTTGCTGGGCCACCATGGGGCAGTCCTTTCCCTCCCTGGCCTCAGCTTGTGTACCAAGACTTCTAACGGGGGTAATACTCATTGGACAGGTCTTATATATAAGAACTGATTGGGGGAAAATTGTGAAAATATTGCCCAAGTGCATACACTCGAGGGACTCCAGTTGCCATAGGCACTTGGCATCACACGTGTCCTGGCCGAGGGCTCCTTGTACTGCTGCAGGTGCACTGAGGAGTGAACTTTCGGCGTCCAGCAGGGGGCAGCAGAGAACTTCTAGAAAGACCGGTGTGCCCTGATTGCTCCGTACAGATGGAGCAAAGGCCGGAATGGTACAACCAGCGATAGAACCCAGCTTTCCTTGCCATAAGCCTGTTTAAACTGCCTGGTGAGTGTAAAACATTCAGCCTCTGCTTTTCCATCCTTATCCCACTAGGGAGCTTGATGCTTGGTTGGAGACCTTTTAAAAAAGTAGTTCCCTGGAGAATTCTGGGTAGACCCAGAATCGGGTACACTTGCTGTAACCTGAATAATCACATAATTAATGTCCCACTATCTTCCAAACTCTATTCTGAGCATTCTAGAAGCATGTTGTACTGAATCTCCAATTAAGGATCTTACTATACTGGTAGCCCTACTTTGCAGACAGGGAAACTGAGGCTGAGATATCAGGAGATTGGGATGTGAATAGTGAATTAAAGCAAGATCTGTCTCCCTTATACCCAAGGCACTTTGCTGACCTCCCAGACATTGTGCCATGATAAATAGCTTGAACTTTGGGCATGTATCTGGGGCTGACTGGTGTTCCTTCATGGGACTCTTCACAGCAAGAGTCAGCTTACGTGAGCCTATTTCTACCTCCCTTGGCCAAGATAACACTCAGTGTCTGCCACACCAAGTCCAGACACACTCTTCTTCCTTGGTGCCCAGCTGGGCCCCATAATAGGTGCTCATTAAATAATGCTGATTGACTTAGACTGTGGGGCACAACTTAGGTTAGACTTCAAGAAGGATAACCCAAGCAGAAGACAGCTGAGGGAGATTGGGAAACTGAAGTCACCATATTCAAAGTCCTTTAATAATGGTCAATTAATGAGTGGCTCGAATATCCAATGGCAAAATAAGCAAAGAGCCTTCACTCTGTGGTGGCTTTTCCTTGAGTCATCCAGTTTGGGTTGTCTGTGTATCGTGGCTGGATCCAACACTGTAATGGTTACACAGCTGAACTATATGCCCAGACACACCTGGGTTCCATTCATGGCTGAGATCCTGTTCTCCTACTTGATCTTAGTTAAGTGACTTCACCTTTCTGAGTTTTTCCTCTGTTAAAAGGAGTTAAGAGCTCATAGGGATATATGAGAATTAAGTGGTGAGAAGGATGTTGTGTTCTTGCTCCTTGGAGATAGCTTAGTAAATGTTATCCCAGGGTCAAGTGTGCCCTTATGTAATGTCAATACAGGTTCCTGATTGTAGGAGCAAATGGCTTAGCCTGGAGAAGCAGCTTGGGAAGTGATACATGTTGGAGCTCAGAATATCCTTGAGATCTTGCCGCCCCAGGGACAGAGCTTGTGGCCCAGGATCTGGTTTCTAGTACACTGCCGAGGAAGGGGCTCCCAAAGGAATACACTTTGAAAGGCCTCATCTGTGCCCAGGATGGGGATGCAGACAGGGATAGTCCTGCTATTCGCTGGCTGGTCTCATCTGTCCATTGAAGCAGGACCTCTGGGGCCTGCTCCAGTTCCTGGCTGACTGAGTTGATATGACCCAACATCCTTGGAAAGGCTAAAATTGCTTGTTCCCAAAACCATGAGGCAAGCTGAGTGAGCTCTTTGGAAAGTCCCACTGGCCTTTCTTCAATAAAGACAAATTAATTTATCTCAGTCAGTTGCTTTGGGAAGGCAGTGGGAACTCTTCCCTGGCTTTTCCTCTTGGGCAGCAGAGTCCTGACTGGCTGCTTTTCTCTCCATGGAAACATTTTCGTTAGAAGGGTCATACTATTGGATGGAGGCAGCAGAGCTGAATGTCAACAAGTTCATGAGTCTGCACTTGAGAGTCCAGATTTCAACATAATCCCTCCCCTGCAAGTACAGGAATGATAGAATGTGCTGAGGACATCATTAGTGATAATAGTAACTAACATTTATTTCGCACAGGTGCTAGGCTCTGTCCTAAATAGTTTATATGAATTTGATTTTAATCCTCATATCATCCCCTGCAAGCACTTGCAAACTCCTCACAGGATAAACCTCCATCTTACAGAGGAGGAAACTAAGGGTCAGCGAGGTTCACCACCTTTCCTAGACTCTTTCAGCTGGTAAGTTGGGCAGATGGGGGTTGAGAAAAGGGAGGGTTGGCTCAAGGTTCCACAGCCTAGAGACCCACCTCCCCTTTTGGGGTGCTGCCGTCAGGCTGGACTTTAGGGCTCCCCACCGAATTCTCTAGATTCCAGCCCAGGCTGCATAGAGTTCTGGGTCATTGGATAGCTTGCAAAGAATTCCTTTGTTTTTTAGGGTGGTGAAGGTTCTTCCATGGAGAAAAAAGAGCTTAGAAAGGCCCTTCCTCATTTCATCAAATTGCCCGTGCAGGGTTGGGATTTGCTGGGTAGTGCCAGGGTTTGCACCCCAACTCTGAGCAGGCAGTCCTGAGCTGGATAGAAACTGCTCCTCTCGCGGTCCTTCCTCTGTGGTCCCGCTAGGTGGCACTTGATATTGTGGTTGAAAACACCTGTTCAGGAACCAGACCCACCCAGGTACAAATCCCAACTCTGCCATCTTCTTGCTGTGTGACCTTAGTTCCTGAACCTCTTCATGCCTTGGGTTCCTCACTGCAAAATGAGAATCTGTAGAGTATCTATTCCTCAGAATGATACATGACTGGGAGCAGATAAACCTGCTAATTGTGATTCTTTATTCCATTGTCCTAGTGATTGTGGCTTTGCTTGTCCTTTCCCCCCATCCCCAATTAGGCTGAAAGCTGCTTGAGAACAAGGCAGTGGCCAGGGCTCAGCCTCATGTTGCTTCTGCCCAGGAGAAGAGCCCCGTCTGAGTAGGGACTTAGTAAACATGTGCTAAGTGAGAAATCATGTGACCAGAGCCATAAGCTGCATGAAAGCTCTTGGGAAAGACACTTCTCCTTGACTTTCAAAGGCCTTCCTTGGTGGCCCATCAATGTAGATGTCAGTGATGGCCAGGGACCTTTCTGACACACACAGTAGAGCTATAGCACAGCAGGCTTTGAATCCAGATCTCCTGACTTTGGTCCTGTTCTCCACCTCAGCATTAGCTTATCTACAAGTTCCCATAGCTGCTTCTTGCCTCATAGCAAGACCATGCTTACCTTCCCAACCCTGCCCTGGCATGCTTGTTTGCTTAAAATAAAGGAAGATGAGTTCTTGGGAGCTCATCTTCTTTTCTAAGAAGATAGAAAAAGTCACTTAAGAGAACACAAACTATCACATATGGGGCTGACATTAAATATGAGTTGGGGGCAAATGTGTCATTAAGCAAAGAGAAGAAAGTCACTGAGGGAGAGAGAGCAGGGCCCACCTGGGATGCTGAGAAGAGGCCGGTGTGGCTGGAGCTACAAGATGCTCTTGGCAATAGGGGCTTCACAAACTCTCAGGATGACTTCGACTCCCAGATGGGACCTCACTGCCTTTTAAACACAGGGATCCACAGGAATTCTCTTCCTGAAGCTTGTGCCATCCTACAGCAAGGCATCTTGCCATGCTCCCACTTCTGGATTTAGAACGGGCTCCAAGTTGGGGTTCCCAGGGATCTGGATATCGAGGTGACTCAAGATATGCCAGCATTCTAGAAACTCATGGGTGGCCATCAAAGCACTGGTGATTCCTCTCTACTGCATTCTTCCCTAGCCAAAGATTCCAGTGACTCCCTCCCAACATCTCACAAGTTCGGAGAGATCTTCTAGGGATTTGGAATTTCAGGAAATTCTTACAGTCCTCAGGATTTCCAAGACCATCCCCCAATTCTAATGTTTCGAGGTAGCAGAGACCTTTTAAATTGGAGGCTGGTACAGTGGCTCATGCCTGTAATCTTAGCACTCTGGGAGGCTGAGGCAGATGGATTGCTTGAGCTCAGGAGTTCAAGACTAGCTTGAGCCAGAACAAGCCCTCATCTCTAAAAATAGCCGGGCATTGTAGTGGGTGCCTGTAGTCCTGGCCATTTGGGGGGGCTGAGGCAAAAGAATCACTTGAACCCAAGAGTTTGAGGTTGCTGTGAGCTATGATGCCACTGCAATCAACCAAGGTGACAAAGTGAGACTCAGTCTCAAAAATAAAAATAAATAAAAATAAAAAATCGCCAGGTGTTGTGGTGGGTGTGTGTAGTCCCAGCTACTCAGAAGGCTGAGGCAGGATGATCACTTGAGCCCAGGAGTTTGAGGTTGCTGTGAGCTATGATACCACTGCACTCTAGCCCAGGTGACAAGAGCTAAATTCCTATCTCAAAAACAAATATATACATACATATATTTGACAGTTCTTAAGAACTACTACCATGTTTCAGTGGGTCAGAGACTGTCCCTAAGTTTCAGCAACCTGAATAAGGCTTTCAGGGTCCCAGAAATGCCCTCTGGAGTCTAAAAGTTCTTGGTAAAAACCAAATGGATTTCAGGAGTCTTGGTATATTACTGGGGATCTCCCCAGGGTTTAGGGAGCCTAGAAAAGTGGAAGTTCTAGAGCTGGGATGCTGGATTGAGAGATGGACACGTGGCTTATGAGATGGGGGTAGTGGTAGCCGACCCTTTAAACCCTGGGTTTATCACTGGAAAAGGATGTGGGGATTTTGCTGAGCAGGAGCATGAGCTGGAACTAGGAAACTGGAACATCCAGCAGAAGTCCAAACACGAGTGAACCAGCAAAGGCCAGGATCCCCCTGGGTGGTCCCAGCACATCCTCCCGAGGCATCCAAAGAAAGCTCTCATAGCTCTTAAGTTCAGTGCCAGGAGCTTCCCTTGCCTGAGACTGAAGACCTCCCAGCAAGCAGGACCAGTGAGATAAGGGTTCTGGGGAGCACAGAGGAGCCTAAACATGAACCCGCAAGAGCCACCCAAGCTGCTGTGGCATCAAAACAATCAATCTCAGAAACAAAGGGGTTTTTCCCCAGTGACCAAGCAGAGATTGGGGGGGGGGGGGGACGGGAAGAAAAGAAAAAGAAAAAAGAGGGACACTTTTTGAGCCGGTAGCTAAAGCGGCTAGGACGCCAGCCACACATACTGTC
>CAUYPK010137761.1:0-13864 GCA_963574355.1 Loris lydekkerianus
GCATTGCGTTGGCATTCCGTACCTCCTTTCCTCCCTCCCTCCCTCCCTCCCTCCCTCCCTCCTTTCTTTCTTTCTTTCTTTCTTTCTTTCTTTCTTTCTTTCTTTCTTTCTTTCTTTCTTTCTTTCTTTGACAGAGTCTTACTTTGTCCACCTCAGTAGAATGCTGTGACATCATCGCTCACAGCAACCTCAAATTCTTGAACTCAAGTGATTCTCTTGCCACAGCCTCCCAAGTAGCTGGGACTACAGGCGCTCACCACAACACCTGTCTATTTTTAGAGACAGGGTCTTCTTGCTCTGGATCAGGCTGGTCAGGAACCTGTGAGCTCAGGCAATCTACCCACCTCAGCCTCCCAGAGTGCTGGGATTATAGGCCTGAGCCACTACGCTCGGCCAAACCTTGCTTTCTAATTCCAACATAACTACTTAGATTTCTTGAGGGACCAGACTTGAAGAAGGAGAGAAAAGGGCTCGCCCATTTCCTCCTATTTCCCTATTACAGGGAAGTAGGGTTTTCTCCCTGAAATGAAGATGATGCATTCAGCTGTAGCACTCCCTCCCCTCTCACTCCCAGAGCCACGACCACCCTGGAAAGAAGACCAGCAGGTGCCCAGAGCCAGCATCACTCTTCTCTCCTCCTGCGGTGGTCTTGAGCGCAGAGCAAGAGGCAGGTCGAGAGGATACATCAGGGCAGCTTTCTTGGCTCTCCAAATGCTCTCTGAAAAATGAATGAAGAATACTGCTGCCTTGCCTAATGTGGGTTTAATTTGTGTTCTCATTGCCTTCTCTTCTCTAGTTTTGCCAATCCTGCCACTTCATTCTTTCTATGTTTCCACGTCACTTTTCTCTCATGCTTGAGAACCATGCATGGTATCATTCTCAAGCCTTTGAAGCCATATCCCACTCTTCTAATACATATGAGCAGATATTTCCTCCTGCATTCTTGGCAAAAAGCACTTACAGAGTATTGCACTCTAGTCTTCATATTTCAGAACACTTCAATGGGGAAAATCCAATACACATAACCCTAAAATGCTGTGCTAAGGGGAAGTCAATTCTGTATGGGTAATGCCCTAACTTGTTTTTGCATGAAAGACACAATATGTATATGTCATTTTATTTGATGCTTGTAACAACTGGGTACTTAACCAAGACAGGTATTGGTCCTGTTCACAGAGGTTCAGTGGAGCTCCTGGAACTAATCCATGTCAAAGTGGAACTGGAACACAGGTTGTCTGGTGGCGTCTTAAATTATAGCAGTGAATCAACCAGCCACTGTTGAAAGGTTTTCTTATTCAGAAAATGCAAATTGTCTGAACAAGTTTTATTGTTAGATGATATAATCTAAAGTCTTATAAATGGTAAATTCTGCTCTCTTAAAGTGTAGGGGGAAAATGTAGTGAGGGGTGGAGATTGGAAGTGAGAACTAGTTGAGAAAGAAGAGTGGTAGGAAACTGAAGTTTCTATTATATTAAATACAATGAGTTTGCATTAAAAAAAATTTGGGATTTTGGGAGCCCAAGCAACTCGGACTTTTTCATAGTTTCTTTTGATCCAGCACATTCTATTTTTACTGTAGCAGAGAGCACCTTTATACCAGTCCTGCTTTTACAACCTGCCATTTCCTGTCCTGTGTATGTCCTCTCTCTTCTTTAAAGCTGCCACAAAGCCTGCTTCAACTTTCTCCTAAGGCACTGAGATTTATTTCTTTGCCAGACATTCTGGAAAACTCCATGTTGAATTCTCTAATCTCTAGACCATTGGCAACCTTTTCCTCACTCAATTTCAGCCTTTTTTAGCCATTCTTCTCCACTGACATCTAAATGTCACTGTTAAAATCCCCTTTCTCGCTTGTCACTTTGACCGTGATGTCACTTACTTCCTGAAAATTTCCCCCGGTTTCCCACTGCATTGCAGGCCAAGTTACTGTCACACTTGGTTTCCACTTGCAGCCAGACTCAGCCCTCATTATTCCCCTCTGTGTCCCTGTATCCTTAGAGACCCCTCCTTTGACCCAACAGCTCTCTGTTTCTGTCCCCTCATAGCTCCTGCCTTTTCACACAGATTTCCTGCTGTCTTTATTTTAAAAATAGCCAATCTCTGATAATCTCCATTTCTCTTGGAAGGTACTACCCTAAACTCACCATCTTCCCTGCATGCTACCTGCTGTAATTTACTTTAAAATTTCCCTGGCTCCTTATAAAAAAAATATGCTGACTTCAAATAGAGGTCTTATTTCCTTACTATAAATGAAGCACCAGTGTTGGTGACAAACTATGAAAGGTAACTGCAAACACGAATGCCATGAAAGCAACCCCAGGCCATTACATTCTAGCTAGATACCGTTGCCTGCCAAAGGTTCTGGGCTTGCATCCTGCTCTCTTTTTCTAAAACAGGAAGATTAGTAAAGTTAAATTGCTATTACCATACTATTAGCACCTACATGAGACATTTAGCTTTTTATAATCAAAAGGATTGAAAGAGAATTCGTAGGCAATGCGATTCTCACGGTGTGTTTGGTTACTTATGCCCTGCGAAAGCTTATCCCAAGATCATCGCAGAACTGATACTACACCTCAGGAGGCGCAGCCCCCAACTCAAGGAGAGTAAAACCCCCCTAAGTAAATTCATCACCCCTCTTCTCTCTCTTTTCTATTATCTTTCTGTGTTTAATCATCAAATGAAAATTTGTGAACTTCCTGCTATATGAAAATCTTGGTGCCCCGTAGATGAATTCCAAGATGAATAGACACAGTTGTTGGCCTGAAGATGCTTATGGTTTCCACTAAATATATGTACATAAAATATGTTTTTGAACCCCCAGTCTTATCAAAGAGTTGGGAGGTGCACTCAATTATAATGTAAACAGAAAAGGGGAGCATTAGGGATGAATAGATAATGTGCTATGCAGGTCTGAATAGAGAAAGATTACTTTCAGTTTGTGAACCAGTAAACATTATTTGCTCACTTCTGTAATCTTAGCAATTTGAGAGGACAAGGAAGGAGAATGTTGTAAAGCCAGGAGTTTGTGACTAGCCTAGGCAACAAAAATTTGTAAAAAATTACAAATTTTTTGTAATTTATTATTACAAAAAATAATAATAAGGGAAAATGAGCCTGTCAAGCTAGTGGGGAGGCTGAGGCAGGAGGTTTGGTTGAGCCCAGGAGTTTGAAGTTGCACTGAGCTATGATCACACCACTGCACCCTTTGGGGGCAATAGAATAAGACCCTATCACACACAGAAAAAGTTATTAGGAAAGAGAAAGAATTTGAAAGGCAAAGAACTAATTCCATTGCAGTGGTCATTTCTCAGAAACAAAATACAGTGTTCAAGCCCTACTTAATGGACATTTAATGTTTAGCAATATTTTTTACAGTGCACTCTGGTACCATTTGAGAGAAACTTCTGATGGGATAAAATGTGATTTAAATACCTCTCTCAAGTCCTAAAAGTTTTACCCAAACATTCTAAAACAAGAGCACTCCCTAATTTGGAGTCAGGTTAGAGAAAGCGAGATATAGGTGAAAAATGGATATGTTCACTGCAGCCTTGTCTGGGAACAACTTAATGCTTGCTTGAGTGGGTGGCGGAGAGGTAGAGGGTGTGCTCATTACTTATTAAGGTGCTTTAAAATTCCGGGATGGAGAAGGAGACAGCATAAAAACACAGCAGGGTGAATTCGTCTTCTATATTTCAGAGTCCTGCTATTTCCTGACCCCTTCTAGTCTCCAGATTCAGAAACTCAGATAAGCCTCTTTTGTGGTTATTCCTTAGGCATAACATGCATGTGAAATGAAAAAAAAAAAAAAAAAAAAAAAGAAGAAGAAGGGAAATATTGCTAAAGACTTCAAGTATTAGGGTGATGATGAAGTATCAGGATTCTCTTAGGCTTTCTTTTTTTTTTTTTTTTTTTAAATTTTGGAGACAGAGTCTCATTCTGTTGCCCAGGCTAGAGTGCCAGAAGTAATCCCCTTGCCTCAGCCTCACAAGTAACTGGGATGACAGGCACCCGCCACAGCTCCTGGGCCGGGATTTAGTTTAGAGATGGGGGTCTTGCTCTTGCTCAGGCTGGTCTTGAACTCTTGAGCTTGCGAGATCCTCCCACTGCTTCTCTTGAGTCTTTATTTTATTTGTGTCATCTTGCTACCTTTTTCAAGTGAAAATATTTTGTACAGCTTTAAGAGACATTGGTGCTGGTGCTGCATTATCAGTATTATTTTCTTACTGGCCATTGCAATAAGAAAATAATATTGGCTGATATAATTGACTCATTGCATCATTTTTATGCATTGCATTTCAATTAAACTTACAATTGTAAGAAAGTTTAATTTTTAAGAAAAGTATGGGCATGAATACTTACAGTATTGATTAGTAGAAGATGATGTTGCTTTTGATAGCATTTTGGGTAATATGTCCCTCTTTTTGAGTGCTGTGGATATTTAACTTGCAACTACAAATACCGAAAATGTAATTTATTCAAAGTTCTATAGGAAGAAGTACTTGTGTTGTGAGAGTTTATAAAGCAATAGCTGCAGTGGTGTGAAATATTCTAATTCTGCCTTCTGGAATTACTTCTTGCAAAGATTAATTCTGTGCACTTAAAAAGGTAACAGTGACAAGGCATAATTCAGAGACTATCTATCAGTTGAGAATTCAAATGCATAATGCACGTATACATACACACATAACAGCTCTTTTGCAAATCTTTATTATATCACTTGTGTTAAATTCATTCTTTTAGGCTATACTTTCTCATAAAGCATTTATTAGCAAAGTTAACACCTGAAATAGAATGTCAAAGAGGTATCTGCACTCCCAGGCTTTTTGCAGTATTATTTACAAGAGCAAAGATAGGGAATCAAACTAAGTGTCTACCATCAGATGAATAGATAAAGAAAATGTGGTTATGTACACAATGGATTACTACTCAGCCACAAAAAAAGAACAAAATTCTTGGGACCTGTAGCAGCATGGATGAACCTAGGGGGCATTATGCTAAGTAAAATAGTCCAGGCACAGAAAGACAAATACTCCCATAATACCATTTATCTGTGAAATCTAAAAAAGCTGATCTCATGGAAGCATGCAGTCGAATAGTGGTTACCAAAAGGCGAGAGGGAGGGAAGGATAGGGACAGATTGGTCAATGGTCAATGGAGAGTTACAGTGAGGTAGAGAAATAAGTTCTGGCACTCTATAGCACACAGGGTGACTATAGTAAACAATATTATAGTTTATATTTCAAAAGAACTAGAAGAGAATCTTGAACGTTCTCACCTTACTGAAAAAAAGATAAATATTTGAGGTGATGGATATGCTAAGTACCATGGCTTGATCCTTACACAATGCATACACGTGTGGAAACTTCATGCTATATCTCATCAATGTGTATAATTATATGTCAATCAAAAATAACATTTTAAAAATTGTTGTGGATTTGCATAATAAAAGTTGGTTTTGTTTGCAGCAAAAAGTGGCACCTATCTCTAGGCCATGTGCTAGGTGATTAATTAAATTGAATTGTCTTTCTCAAAACCTTTGCACCCTGACTTCTGAAAAAGCTGCACTGCTGTCTATTGAGGATTCAATTGTGAAATTTACTTCTGGGGTTGCCAGATTGTGATTTCTGACTTTTTTTCACTTTCAGCATTTCCACTGACATTTTATTGACTGGCTTCATTAATTAGTTGCTTTCATCAAACTTGTCAGCTACCATCCAAAGGCCTTTAGAAACTGACATAATTAATGTTCTGAGTAAGACTATATATACCTTTAAAGACATTTTAAACATAGAATGTAAGATAGGGGCGGCATCTGTAGCTCAGTGAGTAGGGCGCTGGCCCCGTATACCAAGTGTGGCGGGTTCGAACCCGGCCTTGGACAAGCTGCAATAACAACAACAACAACAAAAATAGCCAGGCGTTGTGGTGGGCGCCTGTAGTCACAGATACTTGGGAGGCTGAGGCAAGAGAATCATCTAAGCCCAAGAACTGGAGGTTGCCGTGAGCTGTGACGCAATGGCACTCTACTGAGGACAACAAAGTGAGAATATATCTCTAAAAAAAAAAAAAAAAAAAAAAAAAGAACGTAAGATAGGAGACCTCTGTAAAAAATATGACAAAACAGGTAAATACAAATTCATGTATAAGACTGCTGCATCTGAGGAGGGATAAAACCACTCATATGTTATTTAAAAATCAATGTCTTGATGGTACAATTTTAAATTGAAGCACTGAAGGGTGAAACAGTCTTACGTGTATTTGAAATTTTGGCCCAATAATAGTGAAATTATATCTTTAAGAGTGTTTAAGAGACTAATTCTGAATATTGCAGGGCTTTTTTTTTTCCTTTTTGATGCTCCATAATTTCAAATTTGACCTTTCTCTGTGACAATTAGAAAACATTTCTACACTATTATATATCATGTCTTTTTTAATGTAGTCAAGAGAAGAATGAAAGTGAATATTTTCTTTCATCAAGCTAGTAAGAGGTGATTCCTATTAACTCTGTCCCAGAGTAAACAATGGACCACAATGCTCTTTGGATGAAAGAACAGCCTCTGAGTCAGGTGAGGTGTGGCAACTCCAGACCAAACCTTTCTGTGAAAAAACAGAAGCATTTGTGCTTCTGGATAGGGCTCTACCAGAAAGTATCCAAACTTCACATTTCTCCTTATTGCTAACTGCCCATGGTATTGGCGATATATTTGGCAGACTCTACAGGCATAAGATGCCATCTGTCAAAGTGAACCGTGCATTTTTCGTAAATGGCTGCTGAGTGTGGCCAATCACAGGTAGGGCACTAGCATTTTCCCCGTTCAGCAGTGGTTTCTGTGTACTACACCCAAACGTTATTTCTAAGCAACGTTGGTTTATGGAAATGCCTTGATAGAGGCTCAGAAGCTAACACTGAACCCAGCAGCGCAGAAAGATGCCAGCTCATATTCTTCTTCTTTGTCAATGTTTTCACTAGAATGATGTAAGTTATTAAATCACCTGGAATTAGCTATGTGCCATTTCAGCAACCTTTGGTGCTCCATCTGCTCCAAGCTGCTCTTGCTGATTAGCAGTTTAAAAGTCTGCAGAGGAAAGAAATTTTCAGCAGCTTGAAATCCATTGCCTCCTCTCCTCAGTCCCTGCCTCCACTTCTGTGCTTTGGAGAAAAAATTACCTTCTGTGCAACTCCTGAATAATTTGCTTTGACCAGATTCATGTTGGGAAAGAACAATATCAAAAATTGTACTTATGGAGTTGTAGCTATGCTTTCCAGATGCAAGGCAGGGGGAAAGAACCAGTGAGAATGTGTGTGTGCACATGTGTGCATCTGTGGTGTGTGTGTGTGTGTGTGTGTGTGTGTGTGTGTGTGTCTGATTTCAAGAAGTCATTCATTCATTCATTTAATTCATCAAATATTTATTGAGCTATCCCAGGCACTGGGCTAAGCATGGTGATGGAGACAAATTCCCTGCCCTCCCAGAGTTGCCATTAATAAGAATGTTACCCAATAAATAAATAAACACATGCAATCATTACAGGAAAGAAACAAAGGACTGTGATGGGGGGAAAAAATGGGAGGAGGAACTTACTTTAGAAAGACTTCTCTGAGAAAGTGCCTTTCAAACTGAGCCAGAAAGGGAAGAAGGCAAATAGGAAAAGAGCCCAAGGGGTGGAGTTCCAGGCAGAGGAGCAGCAGGCAGGGAGGCAGTGTGGAGGAATCAGTCTTGGCCCAGTCAGGAAGAGACAGAAGGCTGGAACCTGCAGTTCAGTGAGCATGGCAGAGGCCGGCTGGCACAAGGTCAGCATAGGGCAGATCACGGAAGGCCTTGTAGGTCAAGGATGGCACTATGGATTTAAGTGTGATATAGGAACTGCAAAGGAACTCAATTAGTAAAGCTCATTGATGTCATTTATGTTTATTAAAAAGCAAAAACAACCCTGATTTTTGCAAGAACAGCAGATTATCGCACAGAGGGTAAGACCAGTGGGTATTCCATAGGGGAGAGGAGAACAGCTTCAACTTGAATTAGGGTGTGATTAAGGGGATTTTATAAGCAAGACCGTCTTACTCTTTTTATTTACTGCACTTCTGTTAAGATGATATGGGTGTCTTGGGGGCTGTTGTAAATTATAACCCACAGGCCCTACACATAGGACCTCCCTAAAAACAACCAAAGCTTAAGCAATTATGAGATGACAAGGTTTAAGAAACATGTTTCCAGGCTGCTTAGTAACAGAATGAGTGGGTGAGAGGGCTCAGGGCTGGGGTGGGTGACATTTAGTGAGCCTCTGGTTCATATGAGGGTGTGCTTGTGCAGAAAGAATTCCTGAATGCTTTCTGCACTGAGAGAATCTGTCATTAATTCTTACAACAGTTTTGTGTTTGCTACAGAAGACAAAAGACATTTTCCATGCCATTATTGATCATATGCATGATATGTGTGTTGGTTGAAACAGCATGATAATTTATCAGAAGGATTTTGGATACCTTTTTCCTTGCCATATTTTCATGCACCATATTGAGGTTTCCTTAAACTTCAATAGAAGGAAAACCATATACCTCCCATTTTTTGAAGAGGGACTCATTTAAAGGTTTATTAAATAGAAAATAAATTATGTTCACTTTAGCCCAAATTCCTGCCCTAGGTTTTGGAATGTGTATTAATGATGTCAAATGCTCCTAAATATGTTCTTTCTTCAGGAAAATTGAAGTTTAGGCTTTTGAATATTCATTTTCATATTTATATGAAATGATAAGACCACTAGCTATGCAGAGAATGACAAAAAGAGCAACAGCATATTTTTTCAAATTGATTAAAAAAAAGACACACAATGGAAAAATGAGCAAAAGGAGAAAAGAAGTTCAGATGGACAAAAAATATATGCTAAGAATCTCAACCTTATGAGTGATCAGGACAAGGCAAATTAAAACCACAGTGAAAAAAAAAAGTTGTAAATTCCTACCTTGTTCATTCCTACCTTGAAGTCTACCCAGCAATCAAAGAGAATGAACTACTGATACACACACCAACATAAATGACTCCCAAAAGATTATGCCTCATCACAAAAGGTTATATACTGTGTGATTCCATTTACATGATATTTTGGAAAAGGCAAAATTGAGTGACAAAAATAAGATCATTGATTTCAAAGGCTGGTGGCTACAGTTGAAGACCTATATAACGGGAAGGTTTCACGTCTTCACTGTGGTGGAGCTTACACAATTATATATTTTTGTCAATACTCACTGAATTGTACTTTATAAAATTTGGTAATTATACAGTGTGTAAATTATACCCAGAATTACGATTTAACAAAATCATAATGGGCTGTGCACAGTGGCTCATGACTGTAATTCCAGCGTATTACAGTCTGGGAGGCTGAGACAGGAGGATCACTTCAGGCCAGGAGTTATAGACCAGCCTGGACAATGTCCTGAGACCTCTTCTCCACAAAATAATTATAAAATTAGCCACATCGGGTGGGGTCTGTCTTAGTCCCAGCTACTGGGGAGGCTAAGACAGGAAGATTGCTTGAGCCTAAGAATTCAAGGCTATAGTGAGCTGTGATTGAGCCTCTGCACTCCAGCCTGCACAACCTTGTCTCTATATAGAAAAACAAAAACAAAAAACATAAAAAAAAACAAAACTTAAATAAAATCTTAAGGAAGCCAGGCTTATTATTCCAGCTACTTGGGAAGCTGAGCCAGGAAGACAGCTTTAGCCCAGGAATTCCAGGCTGCAGTGAACTGTGATCTGGGCTATGAATAACCACTGCACTCTAGCCTGGGCAATATTGGGAATAGGGAGACCCCATTAAAAAAAATTGACTATTTATTAGGCTTGTCACAATGAAAACATCTAATACAGAATGTCGTGACAATGTAGATGTCAGGAAATGGGAACACTCATCCTCTGTTTGTGTGAGGGGAAAGCAGTATTATCCCTTTTTGGAGGAGGAATTTCACAGATAGTAGAGTCGAAAATGTTTTTCCCTTTACTTGAGCGTCCCACCACTGTATGATTATCCAAGAAAAACGCTCACATGTGTGCTCCAGGAGAAGTATACAAGTATGTTCCAAGCAGCCATTTGTAATGCTAAAAATGAAAACAACCTAATTGTCAACCAAAAAGGGATGTATATAAAATATATTTCAGACATACATGATGACTTCTATAGAACAGTTTGAATGAATGAACTAAATCTAAGCATAGATTTCAAAAACAATAGTTGATATGGAAAAAGTAAGCCTCAGACTATCAATTTTGTCAATTAAAAATATTATATTATCTTCGTTAAAAAATAAAAAATAGTATTTGCTACACACTAAATTAATTACATTTATTTTGGGGGGAAGTAAATGGAAAACAAAGTTTAGAAGGAAAATTTAAGTAGCTTCACTCAATTTCTTGTATTTTATTAATTTTTAAAAAATTAAGGGTGAGTTCTGAGGGAAATATGACAAAATGGTATTTGTTAATTCCAGATGGCAATTACATAGATATTTTCATGTTATTTTTTTCTGTATTTAAATTTCTTCATAAAATTAAAAATACCTAATCATTATAAAATTGCAGCTCTGTATAGTAATCCATGCATGTTGTGGAAATACTATTTCAGCTGTAGATTAGAAGGTGGGCCTATCAGAATGTTTATATGTAACAGACCCTAAGCATATTCAAAAATTCACTAGCTGAGACCTAAGAGAAATCTCATGCCTTTTTCTTTCCTTCCTTCCTTCCTTCCTTCCTTCCTTCCTTCCTTCCTTCCTTCCTTCCTTCCTTCCTTCCTTCCTTCCTCTCTCTCTTTTTCCTTCCTTCTCTTCTTTTCTTTTTTTCTTTCTTCTTTTTCTTTCTTTCTTTTCTTTTTTTTTTTTTTTTTTAGACAGAGTCTCACTCTGTTATCCTCAGGTCCTGGGTAGTATGCCCCGGTATACTCACAGCAACCTCACACTCCTGGGGTCAAGCCATCTTCTTGCCTCGGCTTCCCAAGTAGGGGGGACTATAGGCACCTGCCATGATGCCTGGCTAGTTGCTTTTATTTGTAGTAGAGATGGGTTCTTTTTCTTCCTTAAGCTGATCTCCTGAGCTCAAGCAATCCACTTGCCTCAGCCTTCCAGAGTGCTGTATTACAAGCATGAGCTACCGTACCTTGTTGTGCCTTTTTATTTTTAATATCATGGTCATTGTGAAAAAATAGACAAAAAGTCAACTCATTTTCTTCCTCACCAGGGTAGAGGAAATTCACAGGAGGAACACTCCCTAGTACTTAACATGTATTCAAGGACTTATATTTTAATAGTATTAACTTGTCGAGAAATCCTCCCAATGTTTTGGTCTGTTCTATAAGTGTTCTTACCATTGGAATATAGATAAGTGCACCATGAAAAGCTTTGAATTTTTTGTTTAATATTAAGTTAATAAGAATACAGATGCTATTCCCTAATTTATGCAAGATATTAATCTATTGTCCTTAATATTTATTGACTTAATTTATAAAAATACTTCACATGCTCAATACAAATAAGTCTATATTTCTGACATAAATCTTATTTTAGGACTTACATTTCTATAAGCAGCAGCATGATTTTAATGTAAGCTTATGAATATACTATTAATTCATCTCCTTGCAAAATAGTTAGAATGAAGCAGCATATATTTTCCATGAACTCAGAAGAAGTATAAAAATTGGTCCCCAAAGATAAAACGTAAGTTATCTGCATATTGCTATGTTATGTTACCTTAATTAGTTTTCTATTAATATTATTGTGTTAACCAATCACTACAAACTTAGTCACTGAAAACAATGTAAATTTACTCCCTTACAGTTCTGGAGGTTAGAAGTCCTAAAATCAAGGTGTCAGCAGAGCTGTTGTTTCTAGAGGCTCTAGGTGGAGAAGCTGTTTCTTTGCTTTTTCTAGTTTCTAGAGGCCCCCTGTGCTCCTTGGCTCATGGCCCCATCCTTCATTTTCAAAGCTTGCACTGTAGCATTGTCCAGTTTCTCTTTTTTGCTCTGCTGTGTCCTCATACCATCTTTTCAGATTCGGACTCTCCTACCTCCCCATTGAAGGATACCTGTGATTACATTGGACCCACCCCCACATAATCCCTAATAACATCTCCATCTTGAGGTTCTTAATCACTTAATGGCATATATAAAGTCCCATTTGCCATGGAAGGTAAGATACTCTTCAGTTCTAGGAATTATAACATAGATATTCTTGGGAGTCATTATTTCAGTCATCCACACAACCCTTCAAATTATTTTCTTATGGAAATATTCATAAAATTAATGACATTTTGGTAAAAGTTTTATGGTCCTCTATTGCCATCTAATACAAAACAGTATTAAATAAAGTGTTATAGCAATACCAGTCTGCACTATGAAGTATTGAGTTAGAGAGTTAACGTTAACTTTACTTTTTGGACTGAGTAAGAATTAACTTTATTTTGAGTAGGAATTGTTAGTCTTCAACAGGCAGCAGGTATGGCTCCCAGGTCTGAGGGGACACATTCAGTTTTGGATTTTTGAGACAGAGTCCACTTTGTCGCCCCTGGTAGAGTGCTATACAGTCATAGCTCACAGTGGAGTCAAATTCTTGGGCTCAAGCAATTCTCTTGTCTCAGCCTCCCCAATAGCTGGGTCTACAGGCACCCGCCACAACATCTGGCTGTTTTTACAGACAAGGTCTCACTCTGAGTCTGGCTGGTCTCAAACTTGGGAGGTCAGGCGACCCACCTGCCTTGGCCTCCCAGAGTGCCAGGATTAGAGAGCCAATGCGCCCTGTCTGACACATTCATTCTTGTCCTTCCTGTTTTTACTGTGGATCCTTATCTGAGAGAGGAGGGCTACACAACATGAAGGAAGCTGAGGGGAACTCAGCCATAATTCAGAGAAGGGCTAAAGATGGCCACTATATTTTCTTCCCAGCCCAGTAAGGGCTTTATCAAGGTATTGTGTGCGGGCTATCCCATCTTTTCTTTTGACAGTAATTTACTATTCAGAAAGTGGTCATTTTTTGCACAGTAACTGCTATTATTATATAAGAGGTAAAGAATAGTACCTATCTCAGAAGATTGTTGCCATTATTAAATTAATTACAAACCTGTATTAGCTATATCCAATTGCAGAATTTGTTAGGAGAGAAAAGTGCAAACTATCTGCTGAAAGAATTAAAAAGGGCAGTGTTAGCTATTGATAGATTGCAGTGGTTCTCAACCCTCCTAATGCCTCAACCCTTTAATACACTTCCTCACATTGTGGAACTGTAAAACTATTTTCTTTGCTGCTTCATAACTGTAATTTTGCTACTGTGTTTTCCGATGGTCTTAGGCGACCGCTGTGAAAGGGTCATTCAACCCCCAAAGGGGTTGCGACCCACAGGTTGAGAACTGCTGGAACAGAGGGTTACGTTTATAAACCTTTTATCCATTTAACTTATAATTACTGACCATGGGGTATAGAACATATTTTCTGTTAAGTTCAGAAACAATAGTGAGTACTTCGCAGTGGTCTATCTCAGCAGACAGATGATTCGTAGATGAAAAGTAAGTGATGTGATCGAAGCACATTATTCGGTCATTAGATTATATAATACATTTAACACTTTTGAAATTTGAAAATGAATATACATTAGAGAGCAAACCGGTAAGGTAGAGCCTGAATTAAAGCACATCATTTTAATTCTTTTTTTTTTTTTCTTTTCTTTCCTTTTTTTTTTTTCTTAATTAAATCATAGCTGTGTACATTGATATGATCATGGGGCATCATACACTAGCTTCATAAACCATTTGACACATTTTCATCACACTGGTTGACATAGCCTTCCTGGCTTTTTTTAGTTATTGTGCTAAGACATTTACATTCT
>CAUYPK010137764.1:0-11066 GCA_963574355.1 Loris lydekkerianus
AAGCGGTTCTCAGCAGAGGAGTTAGAGTCCTGGAACCTGCTGAGCAGAACCAATTACAACTTCCAGTACATCAGCCTGCGGCTCACGGTCCTGTGGGGTCTGGGGGTGCTGGTCCGCTACTGCTTCCTGCTGCCGCTCAGGATAGCTCTTGCTTTCAAGGGGATCAGCCTTCTGGTGGTGGGCACGACCGTGGTGGGATACTTGCCAAACGGGAGGTGTAAGGAGTTCCTGAGCAAACACGTTCACTTGATGTGTTACCGGATCTGCGTACGAGCGCTGACAGCCATCATCACCTACCACGACAGGGAAAACAGACCAAGAAATGGTGGCATCTGTGTGGCCAACCACACATCTCCTATTGACGTGATCATTCTGGCCAGTGACGGCTATTACGCCATGGTGGGGCAGGTGCATGGGGGACTGATCGGCGTGATCCAGAGAGCCATGGTGAAGGCCTGCCCGCACGTCTGGTTTGAGCGCTCCGAGGTGAAGGACCGCCACCTGGTGGCCAAGAGACTGACTGAACACGTGCAAGATAAGAGCAAACTGCCCATCCTCATCTTCCCAGAAGGAACCTGCATCAACAATACATCAGTGATGATGTTCAAGAAGGGAAGCTTTGAAATCGGAGCCACAGTCTACCCCGTTGCCATCAAGTATCTGCCCAGCCTGGAGTAGAGAATCGGCTCTAAACACAAGAATCTCACACTGTCACTCAAAGTTGCTATCCATGTTGTGCTTTGTAAACACAGTGACTGTTTCCTAATCACACATGTAAGGTGTATGTGTAATTTCATTTGGGTATTGTGAACTTAACTAAGCCTTCTGTAATAAACCTAAGTTTCTTAGTTTCTAAAAAAAAAAAAAAAAAAAAAAAAAAAAATAGCCAGGCATTGTGGAGGTCACCTGTAGTCCCAGCTGCTTGGGAGCCTGAGGCAATAGAATCCCTCAAGCCTAAGAGTTTGAGGTTGCTATGAGCTGAGACGCCATGGCACTCTACCAAGGGTGACATAGTGAGACTCTGTCTCAAAAAAAAAAAAAATAGAAATTAATAACAGATTTGGATTACTTTTTCTCTTTTTCATAAAAGCACTTTGTTTTTGTTTGTTTTTTCAGAGACTAGGACTCACTCTGTTGCCCAGGTTGCAGTTCAATAGTACAATCAATCATAGCTCACTGTAACCTTAAAATCCCAGGCTCAAACAATCCTCCTACCTCAGCCTGCCAAGCGGCTAAGACTACAGGCATAAGCCACCACACCCCGCCCATAAAAGTGCTTTTTAAATTGAGATTCACATAAAATAAAATTAACCATTTTTAAATGAACAATTCAGGTTGGGCATGGTGGCTCATGCCTGTAATCCTAGTACTTTGGGAGGCCCCAGGCAAGTGGTTTTTTTTGCTTGAGCTCAGGAGTTCAAGACCATCTTGAACAACATCAAGACCCCCATCTCTACTAAAAATAGAAAAACTAGCCAGGTGTTGTGGCAGGTGCCTATAGTCCCAGCTACTCAGGAGGCTGAGGCAGGAGGATCTCTTGAGGTCAAGAGTTTGAGGTTGCTGTGAGCTCTGATGATACCTGAGCATTTTAGCCTAGGGCAACAGAGTGAGACATCGTCTCAAAAATTTTGAAAAAGGAACAATTTAGTGGCATTAGTATACATTCATAATGTTAAAAACAAAAATGGCGGCACCTGTAGCTCAGTGGGTAGGGTGCTGGCCACATACACCAAGTATGGGCATGTTCAAACCTCTCCTGGGCCAACTAAACAATGACAACTGCAACAAAAAAATAGCCAGGTGTTGTGGTGGGCACCTGTAGTCCCAGCTACTTGGAAGGCTGAGGCAAGAGAATAGCTTAAGCCCAAGAGTTTGAGGTTGCTGGGAGCTGTGACGCCATGGCACTCTACCAAGGGCAACCTAGTGAGACTCTGTCTCAAAAAAAAAAATCTATGAACAGAAAAATCATTAATGTTACAGTAAGCCATATTTTAAAAATTGCTTTCTTAGCTTCATGCCCTTCACAGGGTTAAGAAGGGCTACTAGCTCTCCTGTTTGAAGCTGATTTTTTTGCCTCACAGAGCCTTCTGCCTTTGTTTTGCTCATCTCAGCTAACCTGAACCACAGCTTCACTCTTCCTGCTGTGTGAGAGGCCACTTGTCCTGTGTGACTTTACCAACGACAGTCACAAGGCTCTGACGCTAGAGGAAACTTTCACACAAACATCTGCTGGGTGTTTTTAAAAGAAGCATTACTTCAGGCAGTGCCTGTGCTCAGTGTGTAGGACACCGGCCCCATATACTAAGGGTGGCGGGTTCAAACCCGGCCCCGGCCAAACTGCAACAAAAAATAGCCGGGAGTTGTGGTGGGCGCCTGTAGACCCAGCTACTTGGGAGGCTGAGGCAAGAGAATTGCCTAAGACCAGGAGTTGCAGGTTACTGTGAGCTGTGATGCCACGGCACTCTACTGAGGGCGATAAAATAAGACTCTGTCCAAAAAAAAAAAAAAAAAAGCATTACTTTCCCAAAATGATATGAACACTTCCACTGTGACACTTTATTCAGCATTTATATAATGTTATAATACAGTCCTGCAGGGGGGTTAAGTAGACAATCCTGGGGAAAAACTTATTTCTAATGTGCCTAGCCCTCAAAACGTCTGTGCCCTGCCCTTGCCTGTTTCTGCCTTCACTTGGGGGACAGCGATGGTTATTCAGGCCTCAGGAACACTTCAGAGCATGAGCACAGGGCTGATTGGACTGGGCAAAACTTAGATACCAGTGGAAGACACGTCATAGTCTTTCCTCCTCTCCCCTCCCTCTCTTCTTTTCTTAGCAAAGGCAAAATCATAGTAATTCTTGATCCAGAAATACATATACCACCATAGCATATAACATTACTTTGTTGCCTGGCTTTAAAAAGATAGTGCATAAAATATATTTTTTAATGTTTCAGCATTGGGCTTTGAACAGATAAGGTGAAAGTTAACGGGATGTACAGGAATCAGAAGCAGGTATAAGTGGTCAGGAAGATGCCTGACGCTGGTCTCTTCCTTACAACAGCGCAACATATCAAACACACATAGAGGTGCCCTGCTGGAAATGATGAAAACAGCGGCGTGAAAGCGCACTTCTCACATGTGGCCATTAGGTGGCAGTCTTGTCTGGAGTGCAGAGAAGGAACGGGGACGCTGGCTTTCCAAGGCTCTAGGAGCAAAGAATTAGAAGACAAACTTAGGAGCCCTGTTTGCGCCTTGGAAATGGCTGCAAGAAATAGGCACAGTTCCCAGTGGTGCCATTTCTTTATTTTATTTTATTTATTTATTTATGTATTTATTTATTTATTTTTGAGACAGAGTCTATGTCACCCTTGGTAGAGTGCTGTGGTGTCACAGCTCACAGCAACCTCAAATTCTTCAGCTTAAGCGATTCTCTTGCCTCAGCCTCCCAGGTAGCTGGGAATACAGGCGCCCACCACAATGCCCAATAATTTTTTTGTTGCAGTTGTCATTGTTCAGCTGACCTGTTCGAAGCCTGGGTGTGTGTGCATTTCTAAGCTTCTGCTGCTAAAGTAGTACTAAGCCTGATGCTACAATGCTCTCTCTTATTCACTGTAATTCTCTGGGCAAATCATTTGTTTTCAGTCTCTTCGTCTATTCATCGTGGTGATCCAATAGGTGAGCATCAAGGTTTTTTTTGTTTGTTTGTTTTTGACAGGTTGTAGATTCTATAGTTTGACATAATGAGACTCTGTCTCAAATAAAATAAAATAAACTATCCAGCCATTGTGGTGTATGGCTATTGTCCCAGCTACTCGGGAGGCTGAGGCGAGAAGATTGCTTCATCCCAGGAGTTTGAAGTTGCTGTCAGTTCTGACAGAACAGCACTCCAGCCACAGCAACAGAATAAGACTCTATCTCAGAAAAAAAAAAGGAAAAAAATTCAAATCTACTCCCTCTTCATTCATTCTCCACTTCCGGACTTCAGGTCTTCACATTTCTCATTGCCCTCTAAACCGACCTCCAGTGCTGCCGTGTGGTGCCCACCTACAGTGTGCTTTCCTAGTCCACCACCAGAGTGGAGGAAATAGAACTGAAGAACATGGGCTTTGGAATCAGTCATTCTTTTTAGCTGTTTGATCCTGGCCAAGCTACTCAACCTTGTGAGTCTTAGTTTTCTCTGAAATGAAAGATGAGAAAACCCCTGCTGTATGGGGTTGTTGGGTGCTGCGAAGCCCTTCAGAAGCTAGGGCTGTCCTCCCTCTACAGGCTTAGTGCTTGCGCCCATGACCCAACACCATATGTCCCAGCCAGACCTCCCCTGCTTGCCTGGCCACAAATGTGATATGGCACTTTCCACATTCTATATTTCAGCCCCTCCCTTTTCTCCATGGCTTTGCCAAGTCAAGTGTCACCTTCCCCAAGGAAGCCTTCTCCTGATTCTCTGTACCCGACCCCCTCAACTCCATCACCCAGCATGGCTTATCCTTGTGCTCTCATGGCCCTTATAACACTATATCCTAAATACCAGTTTCCTTTTGGTGTCCCCCAATTAGATTGTGATGCCCCTAAGGTCAGTAACTGTATCTTAGTCCTCTTTAAAGCCCTGACACAGAGAACATGCCCAATAATTCTTTTGTTGGATAAATGAATGAATCAATGAATAAATCAGCAGTTGCTTACATTTAGAACAGTTGGGTATCAATAGAACCACAACCTTGACCAGGTGCAGTGGCTTATGCATGTAATCTTATAGCATTCTGGGAGGCCAAGGCAAGAGAATTGCTCGAACTCAAGAGTTTGAGACCATCCTCAACAAAAGCGAGACCCCATCTCTACTTAAACTAGAAAAACTAGCTGGGCGTAGTGTTGGGTGCCTATAGTTCCAGCTACTCAGGAGGCTGAGGCAAGAGGATTTCTCAAGCCCATGACTTTGAGGTTGCTGGAAACTATAATACCACAACACTCTACCCAGGGGCACAGAGTGAGACTGTCTCAAAAAAAATTAATTTAGTTTAATTTGTTTTAAAAAAAAGAACCACAAGCTGGCTTGGTGCTTGTAGCTCAGTGGCTAGGGCACCAGCCACATACACCAGAGCTGGCAGGTTCGAATCCAGCCCCGGCCTGCCAAACAACAATGACAACTATAACCAAAAAATAGCTGGGCATTGTGGCAGGCGCCTGTAGGCCCAGCTACCTGGGGAGGCTGAGGCAAGAGAATCACTTAAGCCCAAGAGTTTGAGGTTGCTGTGAGCTGTGACACCACAGCACTCTACCGAGGGTAACATAGTGAGACTCTGTCTCAAAAAAAAAAAAGAACCACAAGCTTTAGGCAAAGCTGACCAAAATCGTAGTCTCTTATTGCTCCTTGCTTTCTGACTAAATCTGCTGTGCTCACTACCTAGTAGGACATCTCAAGACTTGTAACTGGCTGTGAATCTTGTGGAGACATTGGGTAGGGACTAGTACTTTTGCTTTGGGTGTAAACAGTGACAGCTGTGAATTTTAAAACTCAATCAAACATGATTCTAATGGATAAACCTTAATTTTTCTAAGGAGTTACAAGTGTTACAAATGCATAATTAATGAAATATCAAGCATTTAGTGTAAAGTTAATAGACAGCACTGGATATTCTTCTCTTGGATTACTGTGGCTAGAAAATGCTATTTGTAATCAGGAACATTTCATAAAAATATATATACCCATTCATTTCTACCCTAAATGTCCACCAAGTCATGTCTTGCAACAGGAAGAGCTCTCCTAGGTCCAAGATGTCCTGGCACAGGGGTGCTGGCAGCTTGTGCCAGGGAAGAGCCCAACCACCAAAGAGGGATGTGCTGCCACTAGGAAAGCCAAGCACCATCAGATACAAGGAGGAGCCAAACCACTTGGGCACAAAAGGGAAGGAAGGTCTTTGTAACCAAACAATAGCAGAACAAGTCAAAGAAACTTGGAGATTCAAGCACTAGCTAGTGTAGGCAGCCAGAAGTATCTGAGGCTGCAGATTTATCCAGATGAGAGTGTTTGGGGGAGACCAAAGGGGCTCGGAGTGCTTTTCACCTTCCCAGGGCTGGCCTCTTGCCCTACACAATTACTGAATCTGTGATTCCAAATTAGCACCACATCTGTGAGGGGTGGGCAGATGGGATGGCAGGGGCTGATCTGGAAGACCCGCACAGGGGGGTAGACAGAAGGTGGCTAGAGGGTCATAGGAAGCATCTCTGACTGAAGCAGCTGTTTTCGAGTCAGGAGGGTGCACAGAGGAAAGGGCCTACCTCAGAGTCTGTCTCCAGAATGCCCACAAGCACAGGAAGGGTGAACACAGGGTGTCCTTGGAGATCTTCACCTACAGATAAATCAGGATGAAACAAAACTGGCTCTGTGTAGAGCTTCAGGACCTGGCCCTCTGGTATGCCCCATAGCTCTGGAATCTGGGGGGCGGGGGTGGTAGGACATCCCCAGGATCTGTCACAAGAGCACTTTGGAGGAGGTAGGCTGGCTCTGTATGGGTAGCCTTTCTGTGCCTTTCCTTAGATCAACGGTTCTCAACCTTCCTAATGCTGCAGCCCTTTATTATTATTATCTTTTTTTTTTTTACATGAAACAGGTTTATTATTTCCAGATAGGCAGCAGGGACAACAGAAACAAGTTACATTTGTGAGTTGGTCATCCAAGACTCAGGGAAGCTGCCCAGGACAGATGTAGTGTCAACTGTGTGTATCCCATTTGCACAACAGCTGAGGGACCTCAGAAAGGATACAACCCAAGGCTTTATACCCTAGGGTTCTATGATTCATAGGTTAAAGCATTGAAGAACATGTTTCCAAGGGGAATTGGAACAGAGCCTGAGCTGTTCAGGCCACTTTCCCCTTATCTCAGCATATTTTATAAGTCACAGCACATTCTGCAGTTACTCTTAAGAACTACAAGTGAGGAGGCTTCTCACTCAATTCCCTCCCCCCCCCCCCTCCCCGCTGCAGAAGTTCTGTTCTCCCTCTTTTGGCCTATCTGTCAAATTTTTCCTGTCAATAAACTGTGTCCTGTCTCTTAAAAAAGTAAAAACAAAAGAACTACAAGTGAGAAAGGTAGATCCCACTGGAGAGTTCAAGGACACCAGGAGAACAGTCCTGCACCCAGCACCACAGTCCAGCCACGCTCACACGCATAGCTATATTTTCAGCTCAGGTGCCTCCATAGAGACCTTTGGCAGGGGCCTTGGCTAAGGCACTTTCTCCCATCCGATTCTGTACTTTTTCCAGTCCCATCTTTTTTTTCTTTCTCCCCCTAGCCCACCCTCTGCATGAAAAGGGAGGAGACTTTTGTTCAGGGGCAAGGAGAGAATTCCCACTATCTGTGCGGCCCCTTAACTGTTGCCTGGGGCTGTTCCACTAGGTAGGAAAGATAAAATATCAGAGTGCCAGCCCCTCTTTTTGCCTCTTGCTTTCTCTGTAGTAATAAGTAAATCAAAGCTTGATTGTTACTTTCAATTTGTCTCATTACCCTAATAGGCCGATTTGACACATGATATATGACACTGGGTGATGAGCTCTCACACATGTTCATTTGAATATAATTACAATGTAAATACTATTTCATGTATTTCAAATATAACATTAAAATGTTTTTTAAAATGCTGTCTGGGTTTCTGACCTAGAAACAGGTGTAAATAAATAAATAAATAAATAAAAGGCTGTTGGGGTCCGCTCAAAGATTCAGTGGCAGGAAGTCAAGAAGAAGCTCCAGTGCTGCAGGGATTAGGCAGGAGTGCTGAGACACACCTGTACTCCCAGCTGCTCTGCAGACTCACGCAGAATAGCTTGAGCTCAGGCACTGGAGGCAGTGAGCTGTGATGATGGATGCCCTCTAAATCCTGCAGTAGAGCAATATTCTGTCTCAAAAAAAGAAAAAATGCTACAAGAAACATTGAAGCACTGGGGATTTGTGGTCTGCTTCCCTTTTAGGGCTCTGGGTGGAAAGTACTTTTAAAAGTGTTCTCTTCTAGGGATCTGTCACCATATATAAAACTCCAGATGGATTAAAGGCTTATATATAATTACTAGAAATAAAAAGTGATCCCTTGCAAAGGGGGAATGGGATGGATCGCACCCTTGACTTTACCTAGACCTTTTCACCAGGAAGATACTATACGAGCTGGGACTTGGATAGAACTCAAAGCCAGACCTTAGGCAGCAGAGCCTTCAAGAGCTTAAAGGAGAACCCAGTCAACAAGGGAGGGTGAATAACTCCTGAGGAATAGTTCACATGCCTTGTCCACACAAAGAAAAACAGACCACAGGCCACCCCAGCTGGAGACATGTCAGCAGAAGCAATGAAGAAAAGGTCTGAGGGGGCGTTGCCTGTGGCTCAGTGGGTAGGGCACCAGACCCATATACTGAGGGGGTGGCAGGTTCAAACCTGGGCTGCGGCCAAACTGCAGCAAGAAAAAAAATAGCTGGGCATTGTGGCGGGCACCTATAGTCCCAGCTACTTGGGAGGCTGAGGCAAGAGAATAGCCTAAGGCCAGGAGTTGGAAGTTGCTGTAAGCTGTGACACCACAACACTCTACCGAGGGTGATAAAGTGAGACTCTGTCTCTAAAAAATGAAATAATAATAAATAAAAAATAAAATAAAAAGAAAAGGTCTGAGGCCCAGTGAGGAGAGACTCAGCATTTGCCAATACCTCCTCCATGGCATCACCCTGCATCTTTTTTTTTTTGGACAGAGTCTCACTTTGTCATCCTTGGTAGAGAGCTATGGTGTCATAGCTCACAGCAACTTCAAACTCTTGGGCTCAAGTGATCCTCTTCCCCCAGCCTCCCAAGTAGCTGGAACAGGAGCCCATAACAATACCTGACGGAATTTTTTTTTTTTCTTTTTTTAAGAGTTTGGGGCTCAATCTTGCTCAGGCTGGTCTCAAACCCCTGAGCTCAGGTGATCCACCCACCTTGGCCTCCCACAGTGGTAGGGTTACAGGTATTAGGCACCATACCTAGCCAATCACCCTGCATCTTCACAGCCAATTGAAAAGTCAGGGGAAAGGGAGACATTACCCTAGAGAAGAAACAGCCTTGGCTAGATGTTGAACTTTTTTTTTTTTTTTTTTTTTTTTAATAGTCTCAAGCTGTCACCCTGGGTAAAATGCTGTAGGGTCACAGCTCACAGCAACCTCAAACTCTTAGGCTTAAGCGATTCTCTTGCTTCAGCCTCCCAAGTAACTGGGACTACAGGCGCCTACCACAACGCCCAGCGATTTTTTTATTGTATTTGTCATTGTTATTTGACGGGCCAGGGCTGGATTCAAACTCGCCAGCTCCATTGTATGCAGCTGACACCCTAGCTGCTTGAGCTACAGGCACCAGAGCCTAGTTGTGGAACTTCTAAATAGACTTAAGACTGAAGCTCATCTAAACAAATTTGATTTCCCCATAGACCATTTTACAATGACTGGACTGAGTGTACCCTCCTCACTCCATAGGAATTAAGCTCCAAAGAAACATGAGCTCAGATACAGGAAATAAAGAACGCCACATTCTTTTTTGCAGTTTCTGTCCAGGGCTGGATCCGAACCCACCACCTCCGGTATATGGGGCTGGCACCCTACTCACTGAGTCATCTGAGCTATGTAACTTTCAAGAGTCTACACGTATACATTGTTACAAGCACACATAAAGGTAACTTAATACAGCAAGATCTAAAAGGATTCATAGCACACTGATAACAGTAGTTACCCCAGAAGAGGGAAGTGAATGAAGAATGCTTCTGATTCTAGGAAGGTATATTCTCCAGTTTTTTGGTTTTTGTTTGTTTGTTTGCTTGTTTATTAGAAACAGAGTTTCACTTTGTCACCCTCCTTAGGGTACCCTAATGTCATAGCTTACAGCAACCTCCAAATCTTGGGCTCAAGTGATTCTCTTGTCTCAGCCTCCCAAGTAGCTGGGACTACAGCCCCCCACCAAAATGCCTGGCTATTTTTAGAGACGGGGTCTCACTCTTGCTCAAGCTGGTCTCAAACTTGTGAGCATAAGGAATCCACCTACCTCTGTCTCTCAAGTGCTAGGATTATGGGCATGAGCCACCTCGCCCAACCTATTATCCAGTTTGTATGTGAAAACATGTACCTGTTTTCTTTGTATGCTTTAGAAAATGTAATATTAAGAACCTACTATGTGGGGGTGGCGCCTGTGGCTCAGTGAGTAGGGCGCCAGCCCCATATACTGAGGGTGGCGGGTTCAAACCCAGCCCCAGCCAAACTGCAACCAAAAAATAGCCGGGCGTTGTGGCGGGGGCCTGTAGTCCCAGCTGCTTGGGAGGCTGAGGCAAGAGAATCACGTAAGCCCAAGAGCTGGAGGTTGCTGTGAGTCCTGTGACATCATGGCACTCTACCAAGGGCGGTAAAGTGAGACTCTGTCTCTACAAAAAAAAAAAAAAAAAAGAAAAAGAAAAAAGAACCTACTATGTGCCATGGTGCAGGGCTCCAGAAAACAAAAGCCCTGTAGGGAGAAAATTATCTGTGCATCTTCTCATGTTGCCTTAGGTGATCAGACCGTGCAAAATTCTTGCTGCATTTCATGCACCTGTAGGGCCGCTCCCCACTGTTTTCTCTTGTGTCTGTTGAGCTCATCTGAGCGGGGGAACCTCCACGTGCATCCTGTCACGTCGCATGCGTATGGCTTCTCCCCTGTGTGTTTTCGCTGGTGGATTCGGAGGTGATAAGACTTTCCATAAGACTTCCCACAGTCCTGGTATGTGCAGATATAGGGCTTCTGCTTTTCTGGGAGTTGTTCTTGCATCAAACAGGAACTTGAAAAGTCCAGGAATCTTGGATATGGCAATGAGGACTGATAGAATGGGCTATAGCTCCCATATAGGGTCTGGCCAGTGGTGTAGTTTCTTGTATGTCCCCCATGAATGGCCTGATCACCACTGAAAGCCATCCTCTGGTCCCCATAGAGGGTCTGACCAGAACTAGAAGGCACTGCAGGATATTCAGTGAGGATCTGGTCACCACTGAAGGTCGCCATCTGATCCCCATAGGAGGTCTGGTCTGCAAATGAAGTTGTCATCTTA